>JAOBAT010108834.1:0-14830 GCA_026413305.1 Hydrozoanthus tunicans
TAGTTGATTTTGTAGTACTCTAAGAGTTGTAGTTGATTTTGTAGTACTCTAAGAGTTATAGTTGATTTTGTAGTACTCTAAGAGTTGTAGTTGATTTTGTAGTACTCTAAGAGTTGTAGTTGATTTTGTAGTACTCTAAGAGTTGTAGTTGATTTTGAAGCAATAGTTAGAACTCTTAAAACGGCAGTGAATTTCTTGTCAATTACAGACAAGGAAGTTTTCTTTTTGGTTTTGAAGAAAGAAACCATTCCAACAAACACGAAGGACGTAACAAACTTTGGCTTTTCGGTTTTAAGTGGTGAGAAAAAAAAATTAAAGATTTTGCTACAAATCTAGGCCGAGTACCGAGAGTACTCCAGAAAAAAAATGTAAACAAAACTCACAAGCGCGAATGCTAGAAATAGAAGGTTTGCTTTGTATTATTTTGGTAAATACTAAACAACTATTCCCCGTCAGGGTCGTAGTTAGCGCTAGATATACACCTCGACGCTTAAAGTTTCAGTAATATTCACCTTCCCTTCAGGGGATAGTTGTTAAACTATCAACTACTGTTGATACCCCACCCCAATTTTTGACCAAAATCAATTATAACATGCTTCTTGACTATTTTTTATCTTTTCAAAGAGAACCAAATCTTTCTTTGAGAGAAAACCTAAAAAAGTTAAAGTTCTCGTACTATGGGGGTTTTAAAAATTAGTATACAGAGTTCCGAGTAATCTTACACGTTACCTAAGAAGATCGACCAGTTCATAGATCTTGAGAATTTTTGCTCTCAGCTGAGTTGCTTCTTCCAGGTCATATTGGACATCACCCACACTGCAACGAATAACATACCGTTTAAAACACTCTAATTAGCCCACCTCTCTCATACCCCATCCCCCTCTCAAATTTAATCATAACTCATTAAACCAGGGTTTATTAATTAATCTAAACACATACACAAAAAATCCGCTTAACTTCATCCGCTTCAACTAAACGCTACTTCGATTTAAAATTTGGAAAAAAACTTACTCGATAGAATCAGACATCTTTAAATAAGCTGGGTGAAGAGACTCTGCCTCTGCCATACAACTCTTCATTTTCTGAAAAGATAACAATCCAAGGATAAGTTATATTTTTGGTCTCCCGTCACAGTCGGTGTTGTCGTCTTCATCCCGGTGTACAGTACCGCTCGAAAGTACTGGTCAACCCATTTACCACATTTAAGACGCGGTATTTCTCATCCGACCACAAATAACAAAAAAAATTAATAAAAAAAAAAACTGCGTCGTGTTTAAATAGTGTCACTTAATTTGCTTTGAACATCAATATATAATATGTGAGATGTACAGTAACGCTCTGACGATCTCCATTTGCTGTAGGCCTGTTCTAAACGTGGAACTTTACATGTGCCGAATCTAATGTAAACGAGCTAGAACAACAAAATTTGCTCATTAGCATTAAATTTGGCACATGTGAAAATCGACGTTTAAAACAGGCCTTAACCTGTTAAAACCCGTCATAAGTTGTTTCTGGATGCTTATCCAACCAACTGAAGAAGTTTTTATTTCAGGAATATTTATGAATATTTTTGAATTGTTTAAGAATTACGCTATGCTTCAACTCGCAATGAAAGAAGCACCTAAATTCCTAAAACCAATCGAGTGAGGCATACTGCATGCATGTTGCTCGATCGAATCAGTGTCTTTGCTTTTTTTTTGTTTTTTATTTTTGTTTTTCACGAAAGTTAGTTTTTGCGCCAAAGAGTAGCAGCCAAATAAGACCGAACTTGGGAGCTCGTGCATTACTGGCCGTCAGGGATCTTACCGACGGAGCTGAACTGTAGACTACTTGTAAGCAGTCCCTATACATTTTTCCTCTTTAGTTTGTCGGAACAGGTAACAAAAAGATTGCGGATACGAGAGAGATAACATCGCTCAACCAAGCCCTTACCTGTTACTTCTAACCCTAACACCCAGAAGGTTTGTTAATCGTTGTTTACCCTCGCTATGTAGCTATGGACACTTCTATAAGCGTAGTTTCAAAGAAGAAATAACCACTCATAATGAGCCATACATTCTTTGTAAAATTTCCAATTTTTAAAACCATATCTCGGTAAGATTACTAAGCATATCTATCTCATATTTTCAGAGAAACTTTGTTCTCCAGAAACATTTCTCTAATCAGAAGCTTTGTTTCTGTAACTGAATTAGAAAGAATTGTGCGTATGCTAGAGGCAAAAAAAAAATTAAACAGAAATTCGCCTATACACAATAACAACGAACCTTACCTTATAAAGAACAACAATAGGTGGCTGTGCTAGCTTTTCTCTTTCTTGTCGTTCATGTCTAGAAACACAGGACATAGAACATTAATTTCTAGAAATTTAACACCACTAACGGCAGTTTCAACATTGAGAGATTGAACAAAATGATTAACTTTCTGTGACTGTTCTTACCGGTGACTTATGACTTCAACCACCTGCAAACTGTTAGTTCAGATTAATTTCAAAGCCCAATTTATTTATCTAGCTTCATATTCAATTAAAAAGAGAAAAAAAAGTATATGGCAGGGTTGCCACAACAGCTTGCGCCAATTGCTGTGGGTCCGAAAAAAGCTTGTTCCCGGTTGTTCAAATGGTTAAGGCAGATTATCACCAACCAGTGTTAAACTCTTAACTCTACCTTCATGTTTCCAGCGCCTCATAGAAAATGATTTAACCTGTTACTCTGGATTTTACAAGATAATAATCTGAACAGTATGTTTTATAAGAACCGTGATAATTTCCATAAGCAAGAAATTCCTGCTTGAATTTTGAAGTTTACCGAGTCGGCGGCGCAGTGGCCGAGCGGTTAGCGGTGTTTTTGAATCGTAATCCTAAGGTCGCGAGTTCGAGACCCGGTCAGACCACTGTGTTGTGTCCTTGAACAAGACACTTTACTTGACTTTAGTCGACTCAGCTGTATAAATGAGTACCAGTTCTGCTGGGGACTAACCTGTGATGACGGTTTATAAAAATTCCAGTTCTGCTGGGGGCTAACCTGTGATGGATTATTGTGTCCTGTCCAGGGGGAGCCTCAAAGACTCTTATCCGCTTAACACTACAGAAACCAGTGACAAGCGCCGGCCTAATGAGCCACTTAGGCTCGAGAAAAGAAGTTAACCAACCTTTGAAAATTCAAGGCCTGAATTACAAAATGAAGAAAACCACGTCACCTTTCTAACAGCTCCATGCAGTTTTCACACGTTCTTATGCCATCGTCGTCAGCTTCCTCTTTTCCATTCTTTCCATTCTTCTGTTTTCTGGGTAGTTGCTCGTCGTTTTCAGTTAAATTTACAATACCAGCTAAAAAATTCAAAACGAAAACAATCAAGAACCTTAACAACAGAATGCCGAATAGTCTTTGAATTTACAGTATTAAAGCATTCAAAATAAACAATGATTTGGGAGAGTAAAAAGTAATGCTTAGAACTCTTAAATGATCGTCAATTTAGTTGTTTTATTCAAGCTAGTTCAAAAACGAAACGAAATGCAATGCAATGGGTTTGAAATAAAACGTTTTTTTTTTTTACGTTTATAAACCATTATAAATACAGAATTGTAGTAGACATTGTGTTGATCTATAATAAGGTCTAAATATTTTTTTCAGATTAACAACTATTAAGCAAGAACAAGTGTTAATTTGCAAGTTTTAAATTTTTTTTGAGAAATCGAATTCATTAATATTTTAGTAGCATTTAAAATCTGGCAATAATTTGTTTTCAAAATTAAATTGAAAGAGTTTTGATCATTTTCAGCAACATGTTAATTTAAATTTTATTGACTCCACCATTAAATGTAATGTTGAAGCCATAACAGGCACTTTTAAACAGCATTCAGTACTTTTTGATTTTACATGAGTATTGTAACATTTCTTCCGTCTTCTTTCTTTCAGTTTTCCTTTTTCTAGCAAAATGTAAGCTAAAAAGGTGTTGGAAGGGTATTTGTTTTGAGACATAGTAGCATTACAGAGTTCCACTCTAGGAATTAAAATGATTAACTCTAGTATGGTCTTGCCACACTGCATCTCCGCGAGTCTATCTCTGCATTGATGCCATTGATAATTCAGCAAAAAGATGTGTAATTTTGTGCAAACATACATATGAATTGGTTACATTTTTTCTACATGTTAATTGTTACCAGTCTAAATTCTGCAGATCTTCCACATGATGACTTTCCATGCCCCTTATCAAATTTTCATAACTTTTCACGCCAGAAAAATGAAATTCTGTAATCCATGACTTTCAAGGTTTTTTATGACCCACATACCTGCTTGTGAAATGGGAAAAAAAGCAGAGCATTTCCCACACATGATTCCACCACAAAGGCGGCAGTGGTGTTTTCTTCTTGCAACATTAAACTGTTTGAAACAGATTGGGCAAAACTTCACATCGCTGTCAGCAGCCCATGGAACAAGACTCTTCTCAACAGCTGTACAAGGGAAAGAAAAAAAAGATGGATGATAAATCACTTGGAAGTATTGGGAAACTAAGCTAAATACACTTGCGGTAACTGACAAACGGGATTAACAGCACTTTAACTGGCACCTATGCTATAAAAGGGCATGTGCCAGGCACCTGTCTCCTTCATATGTCACTCAACCTCCAAAGAGACACAACATCAAATGTGAGTCAGTGGGCTATTCATGTGTTTAATTGTTTCATGTAGCAATTCAGCTAAAGTAATTTCCTTAGAATAATAATGATCCATTGATCCCTGTTTTAAGCAGAAATGAAAGATGACGAAACTTCACATCTTCGTTCCAACATGTAATTTTCATTTTATTATGTAGATATGAATGTTTTACTGTAAAACACAATTAATTGCCACTCATAGATCTATTTCATACAAAATTACATCCTCTGCCACTAGTTAGTGAAGATACCACTGATGTCATTTCTTTGTTTTTTTTTCTGTGATTTTTTCAATTCTATTTTCCAGCAAAACACTTATATATCTATATATAATAAAATGAAATTACATGTTGGCATGAAGATATGAAATTTATCTCATAACCAAAATATGTCTAGATTTTTCCTTCATAGATAAACTTACATACAATATAATAATATGTTCCCACCACTGTGTATCGTCCTCTCTCTATTTATTACACAGTAGGGTAGTGGTAAAAAAGAAATGCAAGCGTAATAACTAATACAGAAGTTCTGACAAAAGAAATTGTGAAAATTTGCAGGTCACTGTGAAAACTTAAGCAAAAAGAATGTTTCCTGAAGACTCATCAAGATTTCTTATAAAAAATGAAATAAAACTAACTTTGCCTGTGTTTCTTTTTATCTTTATCAAATTTCAGCAGTTGTGAACTTCTTCATTTCTGTCACTCTGTTGTCTGGTCCAAAATTTGAATTTGAAAGGTGTGAGATGTGAGAATTAAGGGCTATCCCTTTTATAGCATTGGTCCTTGTTTAAGAAGCTGAACAAAATGAAAATAAATGTTCATGCCAATCATCTTTAAAAAAATCTTAATCTTGTTATATTCTGTATATTGAGATTACGTGGCTCATCAGACCGGTAACAATCCTTGGCTTTCAAAGTGAGGAAGTTGCTGCATGAAAGAATGGGCAAAAGCAAAAAAAAGGAAAGAAAAGGAGGGGTGGAGGGGGGGGGGTGGAGTTGGTGACAAAGACTGAAAGTTTATCCAAAAATCCAACAGAAATGCTTGCTGTGTGGGCTAGAATAAGAGCTAGACCCAACCCTTGCCTTTTATCTCAAGATTCCTTCAATTACCTTTAAAATTAATTCAATTGTGAGGTACAACATAATTTGAGGCTTAGAACTGCTTTTTAAGGGAATTTACCTCTCAAAGTCACATGAGTATTTTGTTGATGTCTGTGCTTTACTGTTATGGTATTAAAATGAATAAATGCAATTGAAAAGCAGAATTTTGCCTTTTTAGAACTCAACCGGAAGATTTGTTTCTTTGATGATACACCATGACCTATCACGTAGACATGAGAACTCAAGTACACGAGACATAGTTTGAAGGCCATGAGTACAGGCTAAATCGACCTATCCCAGTTTTTGAGCAACCATCTGCCCTACACCGATGAACCTGGATGATTAAAAATACCATAGTTGAAAGTGTTTTGCAAGTATTGCAACGCTGAAATCTCACATCTATGTCACTTCATCACACAGCTCTAGTGTTTAGAGATTCCCTTTAAAAATACTATAATTTTGCAACTTAAACTTTAAGGTTTTCATGAGACAGATGTGAACAACCAAAATGAAATATCACTTTCAAAACAGCTGAGACAGAACTTTTGGTCAAAACAATGGGTTTATGAAAAGTTTTCTTCTACTCTGACCACCGGTAACAGTTTTTCTAAAGAATGAAAAAACGGGCATATAATAATTGCAATAATCATAGACTTTGCAGTGTAGTCAAATCAAATACTTACTCTTTCTATTTGTTTTGCTTTTAGCAACAGTTATTGGTGAATCTGTTATATGTACTCCAGCCTTCAGCAGCTGTTGATTGAAAAGATTGTCATCATCATCATCACCTGCATTATCATCACCACTACCACTACTTTCATAAACTTCATCATCATCATCACCATCATCATCACCACTATCATTTCTATCACCACCATTTTCATCAACTCTAACATCATTAATTATCAGTATCATCACCATCATCTTCATCACCACCATAATTGTTACCACCACTATCACCATCATTATCATCTTCATCACAAATATCAAAATCACAACCATCATCATTATTTTATTCACAGAATTTGAATGCCTTGAATTATAGCAGATCAAATATATGCTTTGAAACTCAATACCTTAAAACATCACATTAAAACTGAAAACCATGGTTAATTCCAAAATCTTAAGTAGCAGGAATCATTTAAACCAATAATTTAAATTCCTGTAGTTCAAAAGTTAAAATTTTATCAAGTAAACTCCCTGAGTTTACTTGACTCCCTGAGTTTATTTGACCCCCTGTGTTTATTTATTGATGCTCCAAAAACACAGTATTACCTTTTCAAGCCTTATTAAGATTTTGTTTGTTTCAACCACAAATCTGTCTATCTCAGCATCCCGAATATCCCTAAATGGTCGAAAATGACTTCGTGAGGCACCTGTGACAGATGAATGGTTAATAAAACAAAAGATTACAAAAAGGCAAAAATTATATCTGGTTACAATATCTAAAACTAATTATATCAAAATTATTGCTTATCTCAACTCTAGAAAGGTGAGATACAGTATATATTAAAACTCATATTTGAATAAATTTAAATGACACTATCTATAGATTATAAATTTGCTCTTCAATTAAGTTCCACTTTCGTTATTTAATTATTAAGTACTTTTGATATTCCACTAGTTCTTCTAAACTAGGCATTTTTTACTTGCTTCTGTTCATGAGCTGTAGAGCCTCTGAATATTATATACATACATACATACATACATACATCCAGAGTGAGCTGACAGTTTCCAGAAATTGGAATCTGGAATCTAATTGGAATCTGCTCTTATTCAAAACGTTTTGCATCAAGAACAAACAAGCCTCACTCAATCAAGGCCTCAAAGCTAGCCGCGACCTTCTATTATTTAAAATGAGCTTCATTTATTTGGGTATTTAAATTTCTGTGCTTTTTGGGTGTAA
The DNA here is from genome assembly GCA_026413305.1 of Hydrozoanthus tunicans. Lineage (NCBI taxonomy): Eukaryota > Metazoa > Cnidaria > Anthozoa > Zoantharia > Hydrozoanthidae > Hydrozoanthus > Hydrozoanthus tunicans. The sequence goes on from JAOBAT010108834.1 coordinate 7,662, forward strand.
TTGTCATCGGCCTGAAGATGCTTTAAAGATAATAAAACGAAACATTGCCTCTAGTTTGATTTAGTGAATATCACTATATTGTCCGTATTCAGATTATCTTTCCTTCTACATACATACATCATGCAAATACAATATCCATGAATGCACAAAGAATGGCAAGTTGTAGATTTACCCATAAATTTTAGCTCAAAAATTTCTAAAATTTCCCAAGAAAATGCAAAAAGCAATTCTGTAAACCTCAAGTTGAAGAGTGTAGTGTAAAAACTATGTAAGTGACTTTTGATGAAGTTCTCAATTCTCTCTACACTATCCCTATTATCTCTTGGTAACCATTGTGCACAGTGTTTTCAAAATAAGCCGTCGGCCATCGCATCCTACAGCAACTCTGCAATTTGCGATGCCTACTTTTTTGTCTTTTCAAATATTTGTTTAAAAAAGGAAAACTCTAAGTTGGAGTGGATAATAAAAAGTTTTTTGCAATGCCTACTTATGTTTTTCCAATGCCTACTTTCATGTTTAGGGAAAACACTGCATTGGGAGAGTTTAGTGTTTCATACAAAATCACTTACATCATTTTTGCACTAGGGTCTTCAATTTGACAGACACAGTTTAAATTGTACTAGAATTATATACTTCCATAAGCTTCTTTTGTTGGTGTAATGCATTAAAGAGCATATAATGCTAATAACTTTTTTGGGATCAAATCATTTTACATACAATTTAAGTTACTTCAATCTGCAAAAATGTTGGTCAAAGTGTTTTTTTCTACAGTGGCTCCAACTAGCAAAATTTTCAGACTTCTTGGTTCACAACCACACTTTCAGGGGACTAGGTTGTGACGTGGTAACAAAAATAATTGTTAGTGTTATAGGCACTTTAATTATTTCTGGTAAAACAAACAGCCTCCATCTTTTTAGGAAAGGTCATTTATGTGAGGTACAGTACAAGAACAAAACTTTAAGGTCATTCCATCCAAACAGAACCCGCACCTAGATTTTTGTCAAACTTTCTTCATTTGTAAATCATCATATGTAAGCTGAAAAAATGAAATAAAAAAGGGGTGTGCCCATGCTAACTTTTGAGATATGATTGATACAAATACCCCATCCAGGGCTATTTTTCTGTTGTTATAAGCTTGAAATTAAAACAAACAGTTTCCTCGTGTAGCCAACCAAGACAACATCGAGGAGCGTAAGGGAAAAAAAGGAAGATAATGTAAAGAGTTCTTCTGGATTAAGAGAATAATTTTCTTGTGGTTTTCAGCAAAAACATTTGTTGTAAGGAGGCATTTTTGTGGGCTTTTGTTGTTTATATGTTTCCAATACCTCAAAAAACAGTGTAATCTTGTCTATGTTTTTTATATTTTTTCACACTTGCAACACAGATTTTTCCTACAGTATTTTTTCTCTCCAGAGAGTTGTGTTGAAATTTGACTGATTGACCAAAAAAAATCGTGGGGTACCGTTTAGGAGAAACTATAGGAAAACTGGCAAAACATGTGCTTTTTTACACCATTTCCAAGAGGAGACTGGAACTGAGTTAGACAAAAAGCCCCATATATTATGAAGAAAACCACTTTTTTTTTTGCATTATTTTTTCAGATATGTCTTTGAGAGCTCAACATTCACTACAATATGACAAAAATGTGTAAGCACTTTAAAGTTTCTAATATGCGCAGTAAAGATGCGCAATACAAAACTGTGGAATTACCTTAACTAATTTCAAAACATCAAAAAAAGTTAAGAGAGGTATGGCTGACTGCAAAAATAGATCGCCAGATTGCTAAAGTTAAAAGTCAATCAACAAGTTGACTATATTAGACCTGTGGCGTTTTTCGTAAGTCAATAGTCAATAAGATGTGAAGAACATTAAGTTTATCATTTGATTCATGGAAGACAATTCCAGAATGAAAATATTAACATTCAAAACCACATGTTTAAACAACGTTTTAGTAATTAATGCCATGAAAATTTGTATTTTTGGACTTAATATAACAACGACATGCAAAAATTAAGTTTGAAATCTTAGTTGTTACTTGAAATGAAAAACAATGCGTCATTTGGGAAATCTAGTTTTTTCAAGAAAATTCTATGAAATTTTCCGGGGTTTAATGAAAAATTTCCAGGGCTTTTCCAGGGGTTTCCAGGGATTTCCAGGGCTTCAAAAATTTTCCAGGGTTTTCCAGGATTTCCAGGGCCCATATGAACCCTGGTTTATAATACAGAACTCTGAGTTCTGAAAAAATAGTATAGCGCAGAATAATAGTACGGGTTGGAAAAATCTTCAAAATCTAAAAATAGTACAGGGCAAATAATAGTACAGAGTGGTAAAACAACATCAAATCATAATAAGTTAACAACTATCCCCAGAAGGGGAGGTGAACAGCGGTGGAATATACCAAGAAGCAAAGAGCTAGACACCGACCCTGAGGGGATAGTTGTTTTAATATTTACCAGAAGAGGGGGATAAAACGCACTTCATTCTTAAAAGAAGGGCAAAATTTTAAGATTTTTTTCTATTTCTAGCATGCGCGCTTCGAGTACATTTGAGTTTAGTTCACATTCTTCAAGGTTTTTTGAAGATAAATGTCATAGATTTTAAGCAGATTTTGAACTGTGATAGTATCAGTTGGTTTCTACAAATAAGTGATATTATTATTATTATGTTATATTGTTTAAACTATAACTATGTATGCAAAAAACAAAGATCCAACAAAACTTTGCAACCTATTTATAACTAATAATAATTATTGTTTGTCTGCACTTTTCTACTTCAATTAATTTAGGCCAATGAAAATTGATATCATGTTTCTCGTCAGCCCCTGCATGGGATTTAGCCACCGCAAGGAAAATTTTCATTATTCATTATTTTTCAAAAAACAAGGATATTATTGGTTCATGAACAATTTAATCACAAATTTTCGGTTCAAAACGCTTTTTTAAATTTTTTAAAAGTTACTTATGAGCAGCACAACTAGACCACTGAGTTGTATTTCTTTCGATTTTTTATTCTCCAATGCATTTCGCCTCTATGTAGGCTTCATCAGTGAGTAACTAAAATACAACTAAATACAGCATTTATAGCCATGTTCATGTTTGGGGAGTGTTCGGAAGAACTACCTATCGAATTTACTGAAAGCCTCACTTCACTTCCTCAATATGCTGTAAAAAACGTAAAAAGAAATGCCAACTACAACATTGGAAAATAATTTTGCTTTGTTCGGGGGCTACATGGTTAACACTACCCACAGTGCACTGAATGTACTGAAGATGGTAAGCAGAAGATGCCAATGAGAAGGCATTAGACTGTTGAACTCTATCTAGTGTAACTCAGCGTAGATATAATTTCTTAGTCGGGAGATATTTTTGGCAATCCATGTAATATTTGTATTCACTGCATGTTGAGACCATAACAGCTTTGAAATTTGTACGATTGGATTTTTGAATTTACAACCAGTGCACATATAAATCTTTCCAGAATAACCTTGGGGTGACTTATTGTTTAAAGGATAATCACTCTGCCCTGTTTTCTTCAATATCAATGATATTATAAACTAAAAAACAGCTTTATGGCTTCAAAACAACCATACTTGTTAATACTGAAAATTAATGAATAACGAAAAATGAAAAACTCCCTCATCGCTTTTTTGAAAGTCATCACTTTTTTGAAAGTGGCTGACGAGAAACATGAAATCGACTTTCGTTGGCCTTATATAACGTTAGCTAACTTTGTATACATATGGTGTGTTCGATTGTAGAGAGCTCGGCAAAACTCAAATTATATAAGAAAGTTTGCCCAGTGTTTTTTTTTTTTTTTTTTCGCATATTCAAAATGTACAACAACTAGGATAGCTTAATACTCAGAGTGGTTAAGTTTCGTCTTGGAAATCTACATTCCGTGCATAGGTAGAATTATGCTTTACTGGTTCTACTGCACACGTGCTCGCTTACGTACAAGAGCTGTCAAATTTGCATTCTGAGAGGAATTACTTTACAATATAACTTTGTTAATTCGAAAAACACTTTTTACTTTGAAAAGCACTACTTTCATGTCGTGATCCAAATCTGTTGATCCAAAATCTGTTTCTATCTTTACACAAAAGAATGGGTAAAAGTGTGCAAGCAAAAGCTGCACTGCATTTCTTGTTACGTATTGTGCCTGATGTTAATCTCATATACAGATGACAACTAGAGATTATTCCACTTCTACTCACCAAATTCTTGATCGTCCCACAGGAACGGATCAATTCCCATCGCTACATTTGTACCCCGTAAGTTTTCATCGTTCACGGGTAAAGCACCGTCAAGATCACCATCGCTTTCCTCTCCCTTTCGCAAAATCTTTCTCTTTGCCTTCCCAAACATTCCACGCAGTTGCTGCAAAGCATCTTTTTCGTCCGAATGAAACTCTTCGAAGTGTTTCTGTAGCTGAACTGCAGCTCCAAGATCATTCATGCATATTGGGCAGATAAACCCTTCCCTGATCAATTCTTGCTCACCTTCCATGTTGTATTTTAAAGCAGACATAAAATAAGCACGAAGCCCCGCAGCATCACCAACATTCAGCAACCTCGTACCGTGGCCATCTTGTTTTGCATTTCTTCCCTGAAAGGAAGTGTGGGAAATTTTGATCCGAATTTGATGGGGGGAGGGGACCGTGGGAGTTGTTTGCCAAAATATCCGCTATTATTATTTATTTTTTATTATTATTTTTTTAACAATTCTCAGAAATCAGAAAATTCTCTTTTTGGACGATTGCCAGTTTATGTTTCTAAAACCTCCGGTCCCGAGGGAATCGGAGAAGGTGATATTTTAGGGGTACCCCCCCCCCCTCCCTAGGTTATGTCGAAAATACGACTTTCACCGATTCGAATGAAAACACTGGCAATTTTTTTCTGTGTTGATTCCGACCATTTCGCGATCCGACGTGATTCGGACGTGGTAATTTGGGACTATGAGATGTTGAAGTGCCAAAATAAGCCCCTTTTTCGGGCTAAAAACCGGTAAGGACGTCAACCAAAGTGCATGGAATCAATTAAAAAGTGGTGTCGAGTTACCCTTGGGGCCTGGCGCTTCATCTAATTTTGACGCGGTGCCGAGGGATTCGGAAAAAGTGATATTTTAGGGGTACCCTCCTCCCTAGGTTATGTCGGAAATATGACTTAAACCGATTCGAACGAAAACACTTGCAAAAGGATCTTAAGAGGGAGTCTTTGTAAGAAGCGACCGGTCGATTTTGGCGTCCGAAAAAACTATCCTTGATATTTTGTTGGAAGCTTACACAACTATTGTGAACTACTTAAGTCGGGTAAGTCTGTTTCAAAACGCAAAATTATGAAAAATGTACTCTAACTAAGCGAGCAACCTGGAAACTGCAAAAATGAGCCTGTTTACAATCCAAGTTTGAGCAAAACTTGAAACGCAATAAATATCGATAGCGGCCTTCAAATACCACGTCTTTCGGACAAAATGCAGTTTTTGTTTTCGTCTTTGACTCGAGGTTCTTTAAATAGCGAAATGTTATTGTATTTTCCCACGACAGTAGCATTTTCTAGACATACAATTTATATTACCCGACAGGTCGGATCAAATGGTTCACTCGAAAAATCAGTTTCACTAAAGTGGCACGGATTTAAACCATCTAACGCATATGGGCACACAGGGGATGAAAAGTACTACAAATCGATGTAAAAACATTACTGGGATCTTGAACGACGAACGCCAAAAAAACGACTCGACTTACCTCTAAATTTGAATTCCAACCGATATTTGACCTCTTGACCTGATGTCACGCAAACCATTTAGGTAGTATACAGTACATCAAAATTCTTATCTTTGGAACAGCACTATGTTCAAAATCGCCCTTGCAGTTGTCAGATAAGTGATACCTTCATTGAAATTTCCAGCAGACGAAATTTAATTTTACTTTTCTTCTCGGTTGCTTTTTCCTTCTTCACGTATAAAGTTTTTAATGGAGAACACTGTTATTGTTTTGTCACCGGCTCTTTGTTTTTCCACGATTTATTCGACTCCGTACGTTGCTTGATGATGCCATTTCATCTTTTTACTGTGTAAATGTGCATGTAATTCAGAATCTGTGCTCCTGAGATTATTTGTTTTCAAAAGTTCGTCGCAGTCGATTTTTGCTCCAATGTAGAAACATTACGTGTATTGTTCTAGGTCGTCATTAAATTAGTTCACTCGTCATGTAATGTATATTTCTGAGTCCTTAGGTGTTTGTTTGTATTTATTGGTATTTTGTAATTGACGTTTTGGAAAAAAATTTCTTAACTTAAACTATATCAAAAATCTTAATGATGACCTGGACTAAAAGAGTGTTTCATTCCACAATGGACTTAGATCCACCATACTTTACTACTTACAATTACACACATTATCAGGGCGATTCACAGGATTCTGTTACTTTAAGTTAGATGATCCCTGCGTCTTATTGAGATAAGATAAAGATAAAGAGGGAAAGAGGGGCCGTATATTTCAAGGCAAGCTCCATCCTTCGCCACAATCAGCTCGTGCTTAGCGTAACCCAACGAGCGCCAAGGGCGCGAGCTTTCTAGACAGTTCGGAGATTGCGCTTTTGATTAACAAAAAGTTGAATTCACATCACGACTATCTCAAAAAGTATTTTGAAGTTTCGGACTTCTGAGACTGCCGGATATCAGTCCAAGCAAATTTTGTCATTTTTTTTCATTGTCAATTCCTGTTTTATTCGGTAAAACCGCCATTTCCATTGGTTAGGGCTAAAGCCCTACCTGCCCCGCATGACACTCTACACGCGTTTCACAAAGGCAGACTCGTTTAAGGCATACAAAATACCAGCATCTTTTAAAGACTTACGTGGAGATTGCGCTTTTGATTAACAAAAAGTTGAATTCACATCACGACTATCTCAAAAAGTATACGTTTAGGGTACAAGGAAAATTTCAAGCTATCATGTAGCGAGCAAGACGTTATCAACGACTTTCTGAGCAGAACGTTGACCAGTTTCTCGTTCACGATTGTTAAAAAATATTATCGCGGCTCAAAAACGTGATGCAGTTATTACCTTATTTTAAATAAGTGTTTATAAAAACTATATATTACTACATTTTGCCCTTTATAAAAGTTACTTGTTCCACTAAAAAGGAAGGGGCACGAGTTAAACACGGCGTC
>JAOBAT010108845.1:0-14829 GCA_026413305.1 Hydrozoanthus tunicans
CCCCCCCCCCCCCCCCCCCCCCCCCCCCCCCCCCCCCCCCCCCCCCCCCCCCCCCAAAAGGGTAGGGATGACCATCAGAAAAATCCCAAAAATACCCTAAAAAATACCATGGGATAAAAAATTTCCTCCCTAAAAAATACCTCTCAGTTTAAAAATTACCAATTTTCCCTTGACAGCTAGCAGATCAATGAAAAACTTCTTCATGATGTGCAGTGAATAAAGGCATGTGCATAATAGAACATTTGTCAAAGGACTTTTTTCTTAACTTGATGCACATTTGCTATAACACGAGACTGCAAGCAGAGTAACAGCTTAACAACATATTATTTGTATCGAATGTTTTCATACAACCAACTTTGTGTACTCAGTGTTACTGATGCATAAGAATAACTAGCCTATGAAAAAAACTAAAATGTAAGGGAACGTTTTTTATTCTCTAAATTTTAATACGGTACTAAGCTAGTACATTAAATTGCTACTTGCACAGCTGGTTAGTCAAGTTTTTGAAAACTGTTATTAAAGTGTAGCAGAATTAATCAATTATTTTTTCCCTACCTTGATAAAACTGGGCTAAAAAGGTTTTGTATCTCATCTCTTGTTAATTCACCAACTTCTTGTCTTGTGTACTAAAAACAGATGACCAAATAAGGAGTAAAATATATAATTTACCAATACAAAATTTATTATTATTCTCCAAAAAACTAGAAAAAATTAAGGCTTTTTCAAAAAAGTCAGTTCCTTAGCTTAAGGTTGAGAAGATTCGATTCTGCACTGCAAGCTTATGTTGGCTTTAATGCAAACCCATGGCAAAAAGGGTACCTGGGGCCCAAAACCAATTTTTTTTTGTGGGAGCTAGGGTGTGATTGAACAAGGAAATGGAAAAAACAAGTGCTGAAACAATATTTCCAGACAAAGATAGAGAACTAACCTTTACTATACTTGCTTGTCTTCTGAAGTAGTAATGTCCGACTTCATCCTCATAAACAGGGTGCAGTGCTACATGGTAATGACCTTGTTCATCTTGGGTTAATTTGTCTTCCCAAGGGAATACAGTGATTTCAACAATATATTCCTGAACTGGAAAACCCTACCACGACAAATTAAGCCAACACATATTGAAATAGTGCACAGCTTACCCGAAAATTGCAAAAAAGGTAAAATAAATGTAAGGGAATCAAGTTATTTACTTAATTTTTTTATAGTTAAACCTTTTAGTCAGTTTATTAACCCTTATCCCATTGAATTTTTAAGAATCAAAGCCATAAAACCTTGCAAATTATTAATAAAAAATTGCAAATTTCAGAACTTGTCGACATGATGGACATTTTCATAATCTACTTGGAAAGACATGGAAAATGAATGATAACTTTGTAGGTTAATTTAAGGCAGTGGTTATGTGAAACTGGTTTAGCAGGAACCATATGTTGAAGGGTTAATATGAATATCTAATTTGTTCTGCAAAAATTTTAAAACACATACATAATAATTATTAAAATTAGTAAATTAGCATGCTGGGTCAGCTACCATGTGACAATTGCATGCATATGGTCCAAGCTGACTCGACAGAACCCTGAAGAAGTATAGTCGAAACAGCATTTTACCTCGATGAATTTTCAGTACTAAGTGATTCAATTCCAGCATTATTATAAAATTAAAATATAGAAGGATCTTCTTTTGGGACATTTGTAGGGGGAGAGTCTATCTGATCTTCCATTTTCACTTTACATTATTTTTAAATGAGGTACACAAACAAAAAAAGATTGAAAGAAAGAGAAATCTTGAAGAAGCAAAAGAAAAATCAGCAAAAGATTTATTAACCAGGGACTGAAATGAAAGGAATTTATTTTTTGTCACCTGCTGGAATCTTGACTCTGCATCCTTGTCACACCAGCAATAATCTGATGTACGAACAACATGAGAACTTTGCCGCTTGCTGTCAATGGTATTATCAGATGAAAGGAGTTCAAATTTTTTAACATAATTATTTTATTAACTACAATTAAGTAGAAACACATTAATTAGCATCTTTAATATTTTAATTTATAACTTCCAACACACTCATCCAAAAAAATTGGTTTGAATGCCCTGACCAGGACTTGACCCAAGGTTAACACACCTGACTAGTAACCAGGTGATGTGGGTATGAGTCCCTTTCAGGTCATTCAAACAATTAATTAAGGTGTTGGAAGGTGAAAAGATGCTCTATGTATTTCTACTTTGTCGCTAAGTGTCCTTCCTTGCCAAAAATTATGATTGTGTTGAACAAAAACTTCATCTTAATTTGATTCTGTCTGTCAGTAATATACCCTTTTCATATTCAAGGTAGCACTGATATTAATATATTTACAAATTCAAGTGTAGAGGAACTGAACTTTAAAATGAAATTATACATTAAAATTTGAATTACACCTTTTCTTGCCAGCAACATATTGTAAATACTACTTTTTGTTACAGTTCATGACTATGGCAGTGCATGTGTGTCAACAGTCTATTTCTATTGAACAGTGTCTGAAATTGTGACTCACTAGAATATGCCAATGCCACCAAAAATTGAAGGCTGGCAACCAGAATTTTAAAACTTGTTGCCAGCAGGCAACTAATAATATAATTTTAAATGTTGTGCTTTACTGTAAATTAAAGTGCCATACATATAGGAGTGTTTTTTTTTTTACATCAATGCTGTCATCATGGAGAGCAAGAAACCAAAAAAACTAACTCTGACTTGTGTTCGGTGACCGAAATCTGGCAACCAAAAATTTTAGGTTAGTCACCAGATGGCTCCCCTAGGTAAAAGTTAATCAACTGTACCTTGAACATGTAAAGGGTCTATTATAGGCGGTACAAGAGATATTTTTATCAGTTCCCTCTTCTTGTCAATCTGATTCAATGCTATGATGAAAACATGACCAACTTAATATTGTTCTTGTGAATAACTATTTTGGACTAGGTGGCTGGTTGATTTTTTCCTGGCTATAGGCAAGTTTTTGTTTACATTTTTTGCCTCATTATTATACACACTCTTGAACTTTCCAATTCAGCTATGTACAGAAACAAAGCTTCTGATCATAATAATGAAATGTTTCTGAAAAAAAAACTTTCTATGAAAATATGAGATTGATATGCTGAGTAATCTTTCCATGATATGGTTTTAAAAATTGGAAACTTTACAATTCAAGAATGTCAAGCTGTTTTGCATTTTTTGAGTAGTGGTTTCGCCTTTGAAACTATAAACTTATACAACCAAATTTTGCTCAATCATTAACTTTGATAAGTGTTATCCATTTTTAATGTCTGTTGTTGTTTATCTTTGTTTTTCTTCAACCTAAATTGTTTTCTAAGGAAGCAAAATGGAACAATGAAAACAACAGAAACTTCCCTACACACTGTCAAGTTGTTGTTTGTTGTTGTTGTTTATCTTTGTTCTTTCTTTGACCCAAATTGCATGCTAAGAAGCAGAATGGAAACAATGACAACGACAGAAACTTGGCTCTACACTGTAAAGTTGTTGTTTGGACAATAATTTTGGTATTTCAGTTTATTCAAGCTTCAAAAGAGCACAAGACTAACCTATCAACCTGCATCTCCTCCTCTAGAAAATCCTCTCCCACTTTTAAAACTGGAACAAATTCAATCTTGAAACCAAAATATTTGCATCGGTCAGGAAGGGTCTTGTGCAAAAATGACATATTAAGTGACTTTTTATGAAGTTGCCAACTCCTCTTTCATAATCTATCCTTTTATCTCCACACAACTTTTGATAGAATAATTTAGCATTTCACACAAAGTCAAATTGGTTTTGTATTGGACAAAAATGCCTGGGGGGGGAATGGGGAACTCCCATATGTCGTCGGGCAGAGGTGCTTGTTGAATCTTTAATGGGTTGAAATTTGGGTTTGGGGTATCTTTTAGGATATAAGGTGATCATTTTTCAGAAAATGGTATCTTTTAGGGTATTTGCTGTGAAAATATAAAACACTCTTGCTGGTCTAAGCTGTATCTAGCCGCTGTTTCTTGCACAATCAATATATCATAGCTGGTATTCAAGAGCCATGTTTCATGTTGGGTAGATATCTTTTTATGGTATCTTTTAGGGGTTGAAATTCTGGTTGACCACACCCAGATTGGTATCTTTTAAGGGTGGAATTTCATTTTCCCAACAAGCACCCCCGTCTGATGTCATATGGGAGTGACCCCCCCCCCCATCCCCTGGAGTGATCCCCCAAAAATGATGTGACTTTTGATCAAGTTCTAGTAATATTGCAAAGAACAGCTCAACTCATCTGACAGACAGCCAACAGTTTACCAACAGGTTTTGGACAGTTCATTGACACTGTAGCATGGCCTTTGTACTGGGCCTTGGTCTTGAACCTCAACCGAAACACCAATACCTTTTACTAAAATGTAGTTGTTTTTTTTTGTTGTTTTTTTCAATCAATTTTAGAAGGTTTGCTTACTTTGTATCTTTGTTCCTCCACAGGAGGTCTGTAGCGACCCATGAGGTCCATCATCCCCACGACCACATGATCTTTCTAACAAGAAAACAAACCTGTTGTTAGATGCCATTAATTCTTTTTACATGAATAACGGGGAAAAATACAAACAAATTAGTGAAGCAAGTAATACACATAAAATATTTTGAACAGTCTGACTGATGGGGCAGGAATAATGAAAATGACAAACAAAGATGCATTTAAAATTTGTATATATATAAGTAATTACATATTAATATTATTATTTACCAAAGGTGAAGTAAAAAACCCTACCCAGACATTCACTAAACCTAAGTTGAACAACAAATAGTCTTTAGATATATGATAAAGGCTAAAATACAAGTTTTTAAACTCTCAAACGTTTTCGACTAAAAACTCGTCTTCAGGAGTGATTAAAATTCTGCAGTGAGCATATTTGTATAGCTTTAAGTTATTCCTGTGGGGAACAGTTGTGCAATGAAGCATTTAACTTGTTTGTTTAAAGATGGGGTCTTTAGTCTTATGAATAGGCCTTCAACAATTTTTTGCTTCATAAAACTGTGTGCAGGAAGCAATACTTTCCATGAGAAAGAATGCAATGGAAAGTTCCTCAAGTGTCTTGCTGGTTCTGAATTGTGTTGAGGATTGAAAAGATCTGACTAACCTGATATTGTGTCAATTGCAGACCCTTTACTGTTCCTTCATCCACGATTCCAAGGTAAATTGTACCCCCTTTGCCAGTGTTTAAAAATGCATTAATGTTTCTTGAAAAAGAGGGATTACAAATTATTAGTAACATAACTTTTTTTAATTTTACCACTGACTGTTATCTCATATGACATAATACATGTAGTTTATCATGAGCACCACTTGCATACACTAGTATAAAGAACTAAACACTCTTGTTTTTAAAAATAATTTTTCTATTATAGCACAACTTAGGCCAAAACTGAGGCTAATAAAAGGCAAAGAACATAAGATTATAGCCCGGGGGCGGTCCCATATCACCTATACAGATACGTGCTGCTGGAAAGGGTATGGTTTTCAAGCAATTCTCTCTAGGATAGGGTCTAGTATATCATAGAAACTTGGTTTAACGGGATCACTGATTGGATAAAAATTGCAACAACAGAAGGTTGAGATCCAGAACACTCGAGCGTTTTATGCCTGGGATTTTATATCAAGTCAGTTGTTTTTGTTTTTCTATGGTGCACAGTGTAAACAAATCCTATTCATTTCATTACTCTAACTGACAGCTCTAATAAACCACATATATCTAGCCCGACATTGATGATACGACTAAAAGTAAATAAAACATTGAAGGTTTATTGTTTTTGCGATTAAAATGTGTAATGGCTTGGGAATCCATGATAATTAACCACACAAGGACTACACACTTAGAAAAAGTCTTGTCAAAGAACGTGACCATGACATGAAAGACATCAAAATAACTTCTAAGTGAAAATACTTTGCAGTAGTATTTGGATTTAAATTCAGTACTCTTGAATAGGGTCACAAAATTTGCAAAATTTACTCTAGTAAAGGGTAAGACTTTCCCATCCCTCCAGTGGCTGTACAAGGAGTCATGAATGAAATCAAGTCCCAGCCATATATACCCAACCCCGCATTACAGCCACCTTATTATAACGGCCACTTCTTGTGAACTGGTCTGCCAGTTGAATGGCCATACTTTTTCTTATTAAAAAACCTCGTTTATATGATCACCCCGTTATTACGGCCAATTTTTTTCTGGTCCGTAGGTGGCCGTATTAACGGGGTCCTACTGTACCCTAGACTACAGTATTTGTTCCACCTGGATGGACTAGTGTCCCTTCCAACTGGATCAAATAATCCCACCCTTATAAAATTATAGAAAGTTGGTATTTATAAACCTGGAAACCGCCTTTCGGGACTGCCGTTCTGTTCCTGGAAAGTAGCACCAGGGGGGGACGTCTTCAATCGACAAATTTCGGTGACCTTTGAATTCGTGCGTGAAGTCTTCCTCAAAAGCAACCACGCTGTGTTTGACGTAAAAGCGACCACGACGGCTTGGCTTTGGGCTTATTTTACTCATAAAGACTAACAAGTACTTAAACTACCGTATATTTATACTAGGAAAGATCTAAAGCTAAGTAAAACATGGAATAGTGGAAGTAAATCCTTCCTTTGAAAACCTGGGTGAACGATACTGCGTCCAGTGCTCTCGCTGTCAGCCTCACTTTCAAGCTGCCCAACTCAAAAGATTTGTGGACGCCATCTTTTTTCGTGAAGATAGTGAGGAGGTTTGCAGCTGTTTACCAGGGTATATGACTTTGCTTCCATTTTAGAAGTTATTATTTCGAAGGTTACTTTCCTGTGCTTTTTTTGTGAAGTGATAAACTAGTTTTTTGCGTCGCTAAAGACAAGCTTTGTCAATATTAATGAATGGTAGATTTGACTCCGAGAACGTATAAAAGAACAAGTAGCCGAATCCAGCATTTTGAACAAACTTAATTTTACTGATTTGTCCCGCTCTGCTTACTTCGTTTAAGATAGATAGGTGTGAATTTTGAAGATACTTTGTAATTATTGTGTTGAAGGTGTCCGGAAAGGACTTGTATTGACAAGAAGAACTCGAGTTCTGCCGCAACAAAAATCATTGCACCATTGTACCGTTTATACAATGTCAGTGCATACAAGTCGTGCTCGAGTTTATTCTGATGTCAATGTTCACCGACCCCGAGATTATTGGGACTACGAATCTCATGTCATCGAGTGGGGGTAAGTATATACAGTTGGCGAATTTTTCATTTGTGCGAAGGAAAGGTATCTTATCGCGAAAGAGTCTTTATTAGGAAATAGCGTCTTGAGAATAGCTTGCTTTACAAATGTACGCACCGTGCCGAAAAGCCGCCCCATAAGTCGTGGTACTTGTTTGTGAAAAACCTCGCGAAATATATACCAGTAAAGTACTTCCTAGATTAGGCTGCAGTTATTCGGAATTTCCTTAGAATAAAATTGCAAAATTAAACTCTAAACTGAAAGGCAGCTACGACATATCTTCGAGTCAGACTATAAACCATGCGGTTGGTACTCTGTCTTGAGCTAGAGCGAAGTAGCATTTTGTCTTTTACCAGTCGCTTAATCATAATGCGGTTAAAAATTTAGACTGAATTCAGCTAAAATATTTCTAGTGCTTTCTCAAATATTTAGTAGCTGCTTTACAAAATTTTGAATTATGTTGGTTGTCGTCAAAATACTTCGTTTGTGGCAAACCTAGTGTGTACTCTAGTTTTGTTGTTACAAAACCAAGAGCACTTCGCTGAGTGCAATGGGTAGTTTTTTCTGAAATCAACTAATTTTACTTCAGTATTGGTAAGTTTGAATGGTTAGTAAATTCAGCAACGCTTGCATTTATTATGCTTCATATAAGGTCTTGAATTTAGCGTCATACTCGTAGTAAATATATTATATTTCCCTTTATTTTTGTACTAGAGTTTCTAAAATGTGTTCATTTAAGGTTGGACTAGTACCCAACTAATAACATTTTTTGATTTTGTTTTTTTACTCAGAATTTGGATTGTAGACTGTGGAGAGTTTTGAAAATGAACTTTAGTGGTTTGGGAAAATGTTAATATTATATGTAAAACAACTAATTATTATCTTTTCGTTGGTTGAAATAAAAAGACTATAAAAGGCATAGTTTTTCATTTATGAAGAAAGTTCTAGCTAATTATTGTTAAACTGACAATATTTTGTGGATTGTCCTGTTCTTTGTTTCTATGATGTTAAAGTGTTTCTGTAACACTAACAGTTATTGCATGAAATATAGGTGTCTGTTTTCTTGGGCAGGTTAGTTTTCTTGGTAGTTTCTCGGTTTGTTTATAACTGGTTGTCTTGAGTCTGTTTTAGTTTTCATAAATAATTAAACACCACTTTGCAAACAAACCATAGGTTGCCCTGAAGAGACATTTCTAGCAAAACATAACAATTTTACTCTTTGCTGCAAATTAGAAGATTAGCCAAACCTGCCATACAGACTGGTAACAAGCCACAAAGTAATTCCTTTTAATATAGAAGTTTCAAGTTTTTGTGGTTTTAGGTGAAGTTTGAAACAGAAACAGAATTAATTACATTTTTGTGTTGTCCATTTTAAGCCACTGCCTAAGGGTTTGCACAGCAGTTTAAAATTTTTAATAGTAAATGCTGCTTTAAAGCAAAGCATTTTTCATCAGGAACGACATATTACCACTTGCTGTATATAATGCACCTCATACACTGTAAAGCTAGAATTTTCTATATCTTGAATTAGAACTATAATTAAACAAATTTTTGTTTAAAATCAACACAGCTTATCAAGAAGACAATTTCTGTGTTTAAACTGCATGGTGTATGCTTCTATCATAAATGATTTGTAAATATTAATTATCTTTGTCGATGTTATCTAAGCAATAATCTGAACAGATCATTTTTTAAACTTCAAAAAATGTTAAAGCAGTTTATTGTTTTTGTTTAAATGTATAATTTAACATCTTAGCTTTTAATATGATTTTGCCGATATTGTTGTATGAAATAAAATGTCAGAAATTTATCATGACCAAAAATTTTTATATAGAAATTTTGGTCATGATGTTTTTGATATTTCCTGTCAAACTCTAAGCTATAATATAACTTAAAGTCAGAGCCAGATTTAATTTGATATATTATTGAAGTGCCTGTGTTTTGTTTGTGTAATTGAGACAAATTGACAGTTTTTGGCTAGGCCAAAGGCTAAATAGCCAAAATTAGAGTTTGTCAAAATTCTAGATAATAAAAATTGTATTTTTTATCTTATAGGTTGTTAAGAATTATTGTTATTAGGAAATCTTGTTGAGCTTTAAATGTGACCAGTACAAGGAAAGGTTTTAAAAGGAATTTTGTAATATAACAGTTTTGAATGTGTCTCATTATTGCTATTGCAGACAACAAGATAATTATGAACTTGTAAGAAAACTGGGAAGGGGAAAATATAGCGAAGTCTTTGAAGCAATCAACATTACAAATGATGAAAAAGTTGTTGTTAAAATACTCAAGGTAAGTAAAACTTATGAAAATAACTGCATATATATGTGAATATGTACCTCTGTGTATTAAGATATGTTTTTAGTCCTGTGTGTTTTTTTTTGTAGGTCTAAGATTATACTCTTGTTCATTAATTTAACAACTTATTTGGAGTTAAGTACAAGAAAAAACAAAAAATTTTTTCTACCACACATAGTTTTGACTGACAGGCAATCTTTGCCCATTCACTCTTTCTCAGTGACCAGTAGTTGAGTCTCTCATTGTAAGGACAGCAATGCTGCCAATGGTAACAGTGAATAATAGTTAACATAATTGCACACTTGAATGCACACTGCTTGCCACCTACACACCATTGTCTTGAAAAGTACAATGTGAAATGCCCATGGTTTTGCAACTATGTGAAAGACTTACCAGGGTGCGAAATTAAGGGAGGAAAACGGGTCAAAACTGGTTAAAATTGCCTTTAACCAATTAAAATAATGAAAAATCAAAGAAAGCTGACTCGACTGGATTGGTTAAAATTTTTGAGTACTTTTGATGATTTTAGTTACTCGAACCTTCAGTCACTGTTTCTTTGTGTTTACACTTATCTATTTATGTTAAACTTGATTTTTGATACTTAAGGAACATTGTAGCTTGAAATTGTGAATGAACATAAATTAAAAGCTATAATGATGTTTAGGTGTTTATTCATCTTTGGAACTCTGTCTTTTCCATCGATTGCTTTTTGTGTTTGTAACTTCATGTGCCTTGTGATTTTCTTTGTTAAACTTAACCCATGATTCCGCTCAACCAATGATACAAATTGCAGGATGAAGCCAAAGCCAGGCTTGAAAGATCTAGCAGTTTATGTAGTCTAAAAGAAGAGAAAAGTTATAGTAGTTGCTCTATGCCAGTTCTACTCTTCACAAAAAATACTAAAATACAAGTTGCGCAATTTTTATAACTTGTTTGTTAAGTTTTTTCATGATGTTAACATTTAGTATTTTGATCTATTCATCTTTTAGCCAGTGAAAAAGAAGAAGATAAAGAGAGAAATAAAAATATTAGAAAATTTACGAGGTGGCCCAAACATCATTTCTCTTCTGGATGTGGTGAAAGATCCTGTTGTAAGTCCTTTTAAATTGTTTCACCTTGTTAGACGAGACAGACACAGGAAGAGTAGGGGTAGATAGTGAGAGACAATGGCTTAGAAATGCCTATCAGCTTTTGTTTATGATCTTTTTGGGGGGACATTCAGGCTTCTCAAAACTGGCCAGCTGGTGGCCGAATGAGCCGCCTCTTTCAATCATCCTCTAAAAGTTGCAAAACCACTTCCAACTTGCATAGAAGAAAACTAATCTTTACCCAAGAGTCTTAGTTTCTACATGTTATACAAGAAATATCTTGGTTCTGTTGAAGAGGTCAGTTTTAGTTTATGAAATTGAACAAAAATTTGCATTTGGTGACTTTTCTAAGGTTTATAATTCGCTGCCTGCCTCAGGAACCCTTACTAGTATAATGGTGTTACAATTAGTCTTGCTCATTTGGAATCCAGTCGCTTACACTGAAGCTTTAACCTTCTCCTCCAGGTCATTTTTAGAACCCTGACATTATTAGACAAGGCACATTCGGCAGGTTAAAGTAAACCCTTAGAGTCAACCTTGTCCATTGTTTTGAGTAATATTTTTTTTAAATTGTATTAGCACTCAACTACATAGAATTAGTTGATTTTTGTTCAAAAAATTATTTCATTCGTACTTGTGGATTCTTTGTTCCAGTCAATGTTTTATTTTTTATAATTGATATTGTTACAATGTATAGTTCATAAGTTTATGATTTTTTGTTTGAAAGGTGACTTTTTCCCTTTGCTTTCGACTTGCAGTCACGGACACCAGCATTAATATTCGAGTTTGTTAACAACACAGATTTCAAGGTTAGTGACAAAATGAGTTATTTATTATAGTAAAAAAATGGTGCAATCTTTCTTTTTGCATTCATTCTACTAAGTAGGTTAAAAATTTCTTCTAAACGTCTTGTATTTAAACTTTTACTTTGATAGTTAAGTTATTTTAAATTCCTTGATCAGAATTATTGCAGTTACAAGATGTTATTGTTCAAAAGACAAGGACTTCGGTTGGCATTTGTTAACAACACAGATTTCAACTAGGTTTTTTTACAAATAGGGTTATTCATTATAGTAAAAATTTGTTATTATTGTTCGCTTCCAAGTTGTTCAAAGGCCGATTATCACTAACCTAGGGTTAAATTATTCTTAACCTACGTTCTTGTTGACTACCTTTGAGAAACTGATATGAGCTGTGATTTTAGAGTTGATAAGTTTTTTTCTGTGGAAAATCTAAACAGTTATTCATAATAACTGTAACTTTTCCCCTAGAGAAAAAATTTCTGCTTGAATTTTGATTTAACCCTGGGTGAAAGTTAACCAGCTTTTGAACAACTCAGCCCTGTTTAATAGTTTAAAACCGTAAGATGTTCACAATAGTTTTTCTTTCTTGTTATTCATCAGCAACTATATCAAACATTCACGGATTTTGACATTAGGTTCTATCTTTACGAACTCCTCAAGGTGAGGTGATAAATTTCACTTTTGCTCAAAGTACAGTAAATTACATTAATGTTCTTAGGGCTGTTTTATTGTGATAGTAATCGGTCAGATCTTTTGTGATTTAGTTGACGTTTTCTTAGTCATACTTGCTAGTAATCAGTATAAAGTTCAATGGTTTTGAGGTTGAACTTTGTAAATAATCAATTCTTGAATAATAAGAATCCTAACTGGATGTGACAATGATTCAATGCCATCTCAACAACATCATCAGGTCATACTGGGGGTAAATTCCTCACTACATGCAAAAAAAAAGTTGAAAAACTATTCGACTGACACAACATTAAGAGTGCAATAGGTTTATCAGTGAATGAGGTCAAACTGCTAGACAAAACAAGGTTTGAATACAATTAAGAATTGTGTGTGCTAATTCGATCAGTAAATATAAATCGAACAAAAAGAGCCACAAAATGTCATTGTTCAGGGTTCAAGCAAACTAAAATATAAGTACTAATGGTGTTGTTAATGTTTGGCTGTACAGTATTACTGGCGTTTGTGTGATTGTGGGGTTAAGGATCTGTCGCAAGATGTTTCTCAGTCCATTTCTTTGTCACTACTTATATTTAAAAAAATTTTCTCAGCTGACAATATGCTACTCATGTGTTTTTTATTTATGTATACAATTATTTAACTATAGCATATCTTTCAGATCCCCCAACTTTTGAAAAAAATATAGTAGACCTGAACAAATCTTTTTGTTTTCTTTTTCCATGAACTAGGCACTTGATTATTGTCACAGCATGGGAATTATGCATAGGGATGTAAAACCACACAATGTCATGATTGACCACGACACAAGAAAGGTAAGAAGTTAATTGAATTTACTATCTGAAGTACAGCTATTATCAATAGCAGATTTACCAGATTATGATAATTAGCAGCTGAATTAGGAACAGCTGGAATAGAATGTTCATGATAATTTATTTTGCAAGTAGTGTTGCATCAGGGTCAGTCAGTTGAAGTGGCATAGGGGTCAAGCGGTTTGCACATTCAACTTGTAATCCTAGGGTTGTGAGTTTGAGTTCTTGCCAGGTCACTGTGTTGCAGTCATCTCAGCTGTAAATGAGTATCAGCTTCTTCTTTGGGCTAGCCTGCAATCATCGATTAGTGTTCTGTCCAGGGTGGACACAAATGCTCTCATTCACTTAAACACTAGTTACAGAAGCCAGAGATAGTGCCAGCCTAACAGATTGCTTGGCTTGAGAAAGGATTTAGTTAAATAGCAGGGTCAGTAAATATAAAATTCCTCTTGCTGGATCATTCCATTGCCAAGGAACTGACAGTCATACTTACAGTCTCATTAGACATTCATGAATGACTTAATAACCCTTTTTCTGTGCCCAAAACTACAACATGGTAAAATTGGGAAATCATAGTTCCCTAACTTAAAAGTCCATGAAACCCATGTGCTGTGACAAAAATAATTTAAAATAAAGATGCACTAAGGCAAGTTATGAGCTAAAGTATCATAATAGTTTTTATTTTGTTTTAAAATCTTTCTCATCTGCAGCGGAAGCAATAACTATTGGGGGGGGGGGGGGCACAGTTGAAATTTTAGTTGTTTGTTATAGGATCTAAAAACTCCTATTCAAAAGTTATAATTGTAGTTAACCAAAAAAATTTTTTGGAGGGGGGAACAGGGGTGGGGGGCAGTGACCCCTGCTCCTCCTGGTTCCGGCACCCATGTTTCTTTTAATAGTGTTACTGGCTGGAGTAATATCTCTCATTTTGGCTGAAACTGAGCCGAACAAAATCTGTTCATTTTATTCACTTCATATTTAGTAAAACAGTTGATGATACTTGAAAATTTGTTCTTTCAGCTTCGTTTAATAGATTGGGGTTTAGCAGAATTTTACCATCCTGGACAAGAGTACAATGTGCGAGTTGCATCCAGGTATTTCAAGGGACCAGAGTTACTGGTAGACCATCAGGTACAGTTTTTGAGGATTTTTATTTAAAATTCACTCTAACTCTCTTTTTCCCACATTCTTTCTCCATATTCTGGTTGTTTTTGTATTTCAAAAGTTGTTATTTTCAATGTTTCAACTGCAGTGTTGTAGCTAGGCTAGTACAAAAGGGTGCACCGCCCTGTCATTTATTTCTAGCTCCCAGTTTTTTTTATCTAGCATCCTGTCACTTTTACTCATTACCCTGTTCATTTTCAGATCCTTAGCCTTATTAACATTGTGCAATTGCAATCAAAAGGCAGAAAATTTTGGATGTTTTATTTTGATATTTTTCCAAGTTCTTGAGCATTTTAAACAATCACTCAAAACAATGTTAGTAACACTTTGCCAAAATAAGCAGTCAGGGATTTCAGTGCTTGTTGTCTTAGTACTTGGTTTGAGTAAGTACTTGTTTTGTACAACAACAGCCCAATCAGATTGCAGATACAGTACCAGAAACGTACAGCTGTTATCTTTTTTGACCGGACACCCTTCGGCTGTCATCATTTCATTTTAGCTGGCTGGAGCACTGAACTGTTGCCATTGTCAAAAAAAATTCTAAATTTAAAATGTAGATCTGATAGTTTTAAATACATTATTATAACAACAACTAGCCTGAGAAAAGAAAACATCGTTCAATAAGTCAAAGTTTTGGACCAATGAATGAGTCTTGAACTTGTACGACAATATTTCGACTTTATTTCAAGTCATAGTAAATTATTTTCAACATGACTATGACTTGAAATAAAGTCGAAATATTGTTGTACAA
>JAOBAT010108856.1:0-37995 GCA_026413305.1 Hydrozoanthus tunicans
GGGGTATGTGCCGCCACCCACCACCTCCCCCGACAAAATCGGGTTCCTTAAAAATACCATTGTTTTGACTTCTTCCCGAAGAACAGCAAATTTTGAATAGGAATCTCAGATTTAGAACAAGCTGCTACAATTTTCACACTGTGCCTCAAAAATAATATTTTTCTTCCGCATCCATGATTTACCAAGGTAAGAGATGAAGTTTTTTTTCTCTGCTTTGAATAGTTCAATGAGGTTCTTGTTGATGCGAATTAATTTCGGATTTTTCCCCCTCGAGGTTGTATATTGTACTCGTTTATGCCACTATAGGAAAACAGTGCTAGTACTATTCGTTAAAACTGATAAATGATACAATACAAGATTATTATCATTTTGCGTCGAGGTTTTGAACAGAGACCCATGTAATGCATCAGCGTTTTAAATCTTTTTAGCGTAATGTACTTTAGTATTATCATTTTGAGAGTGACAGACAGTAATAAACAAATATAAAGTTACCAGAAAGCTAACATAATTCTAAAATTCTAACTAAAACGAAGGATTTTTTATTAACTTCGATTGAGAATAATCAATCAAGGACACAAAACTAGCTCGGTTGACGTGAAAAACCTTTATGATACATTAGTTAATTTTCAAATGAAACAAAACATGTTGGTTTAGCGACAATTCAACCCAAAATATTTGTAATATTTTTGAATAGCTAAGGTTTTACTGAATGGTGGTTATCTATCGGTCGATTTTCGCCAATAGCATCGTAAGCTTAAAAACGATAGAAAGTTTTTTGTGCGAAAATCAAAGAAAGCGGTCTGGCAAAGACTTAATTCGATAAAATGTGTGTTCAACTTTTCAAAAGAAAATGCCGTTACGATAAAGTTATCTTTTATACAAAGATTACAATTAAAAATAACAAGCATTTTCCGTCTGCAAGACGCCGCCAAAAACAGCTTCCTGTAGAAGTTAGACGCAAAACTAGAAATTTGTTACTAATGTATTCAAGTCATCTTACCAGACATAATTGTATACCATAGGCGTGGTTGTTAATCAAATTCTATTGGATTGAAATAAGAAATATAAAAACCCAAATACGTTTTTACGACCCAAGCAGTTTTGACAATGGTGTGTTTAATTTGTCGAGTTTTGAACGTATATTCTTAAATCTGAGCTTGCCTCTTGAACATCTTAGAAAGAAATCACCTCTTAGAACTCATTTATCATCAAGCAGTACTTTACTATATTGTATCGACAGAAATCTGGAAGCATATATATCATTCACAAAACACACTGGCTTGAGGTTCGAATTGAGTGCATAGAAACTCAATATTAAGATAGCTTAAGAAGAAGTTTTATTATCTTTTATATGGGGCGAGAACCCGAAGTTTGAGGTTCAAATGAGTGTATATAAATTTGATATCAAGGTATTTCGAGCAAATTAATAATTTAATACAATTTCATTATTATTCTTATTATTTCATGTTAAGGCGAGCATTGGGAGTTAATAGTTTATTTAGAACTAACTTGTTAACGGCCACAGATCATGAAGAGCTCGCAAAATTACATTTAATGGGTGAGCAATTCAAAGTTCCTGTCATAAAAAAAAAATTTTTACTAACGAGCGCAGCAGTTCAAAGAAAGGTCAATTTGGGAGGTCCTGAAGATCTTTTTGTCAAAGCTAGCTCAAAAACAACGAATTACAGGTTAATTCTAAAAAATCAAGTTTTTTGTCCAAAAGAAAAATAAAAGGTTTTAAGTAATCCTTATTGGTTCCTGATACGTTTAGCTCTTTGTAGCCGGCCTATAAATGAAGTAATTTATAATTTATTGATTTTAGAACAAAGCTTTGTGACCACCAAATGAGCCTTAGAAAAAACTATTTATGTTGTGTTGTGCTAGGTTCTTTTGAAATAGTAAAGATAAATTGCTGAATTTGCATTAAAAAAGAAAAAGCATCATATATAGCTGTATTCTGTACCCAGCCGTGGTTTTGGTCGCCGATAACGGTCTATAAGTAAGCTAGAAGTTTGTTTACGAGATCAGTTCGTTTAAAAGAACCAAATTGTTTTGGTCAAGCTTTCGATATTCGTTTTTTCTTATTTTTCTTCTTCAATAAGGTTCATGTTGTTTTGTTGTATCTGTAGATAGACGTTTCTCTTATTTTAACTCATGAAAAAGACATTGACCAACATCGTAAATGATTCTCAATCAGTGAAGCTAGTGCCACCGTGTTTCGGGACTTTTGGCGACAACTTGTTAACTTTTAGTGAATGCACTTGAGCACTAACTCTTCAGTGATTAGTCAAAAACCTTCACGGGAACGTCAGAATTTCTTCCACTGCCAGTTTATTCTTAGATTGATTTGAATCGTGGTCAAAATTTGAGCGTGCGAGTCCAGCAGAGAAGTAAAAAAGCCATCACGGCGTCAGTTCATCTGCATGACTGCTTCTCATCGATGCAACATCCAACCTCTCCTCGCCTTCCGTTGAGATGCTAAACAACATCTGAAAGACCATCTGGTTTGTCAACTCAACAACTCTCATGGATTAACAGGCCGGTCGATAACCAAGGTAAATCTTACCACTTAATACAAGTTATGATTAATTTTATCTATAGTCTAAAACCTGCTTTTTCAACGAAAATGCTGGTATATAGGTTTTCCGAGATTTTGCTAACCCGCTATTACGTACTTAGCTTTTCTAATTGACAATCATCTTTCAGTCTTTTGTCTGGGCTAGAAGTCATTCTCGATCATGTTAGAAAGTGGAAAAATATCTTTTATAAATACATCCACATTTGTAGTTTTTCTCTCATACTAGACACTGTGGTAAGATATTCCATTCGCTTTCTTACTTTTCCAAATATGGTCAATGTGTGGTGTAATTTACTTTAAAAATATGTTTTCGTTTCTGCCTTTATAACTTAGGTAAACACCAAAAATCTTTCAAGTAATTAGTATAATTGAATTTTCAGAAAGCGGAATTTTTAAGTATCACCAAAATGCGTTGAAAATGTGTGTTTTTAGGTTCTGTGTGAATAAATTAAGACTGACTAGCATGAGTTATACAAACAAAAGCAACGTTCTACTAGTTAAGCATAATTTTTTTATTTGCTAAGTGTTCCCTAAACAGTTATGTTTCTCGACACAATCAGTAACAAATGTAGCTGTGTCATTAGTGACAGGATGTAGCGTTGTAGTTGCATGAAATATATATTTGTGAGATTTGTTACGTGTGTGCTATCGCAGACAAATAGTAAAAAACGCAAAAACAGAACTTTTTGTTTCTTCAAGTCAGGAATATGAGAGAGACAAACAGATAACAAAACGTATCGTTTAATCGGATTCCACAGTTTTCTTTGATAGTAGGATGGAAACTTTAAAGCCAGCCGGTATTTAGACCGCTTGAGATATCGATTGAATAACCAAATCGTAGCTATACCCACCCACCCATTGTTTTTTCTATGTATATAAATTTTTCAGATTAAGCTGCAAACGAAGCTGCTGAGAGCTAGCTGGTGATTCGTTCTTATATTTGCTTGATCTTGATACGTACTTTTGGAGAGAAATACATTATTCTACATTTTCAGTTTTTATTTAAGAACCAGTGAAAATTTTGCTCAGCCTCAATGTTCTTATTTTGAGAACAACTTCAGTCTCAAACTTATCTTATTTTGTTCTTATTTGTAGCATTTACCTTTAAGTTTCGCTAAGTAAAACTGCCATGGACAAGGTCTACAATTTACAATACATCGCTGAATGGAAACTTTATAGTTTAGCTTTAAAAAACCCAAGTATCTTAAATACGGCCCATGATAGTGGTGAATAACATTAAAACGGCCCGTAATAGTGGTGAATAACAATAAAACGGCCCATGATAGTGGTGAATAGCAAAAATACGGCCCATGAAAGTGGTGAATAACAATAAAACGGCCCATGATAGTGGTGAATAGCAAAATACGGCCCAGGTTAGTGGTGAATAACAAAATACGGCCCAGGTTAGTGGTGAATAACAAAATACGGCCCATGAAAGTGGTAAATAACAAAATACGCCCAGGAAAGTGGTGAATAACAAAATACGGCCCAGGTTAGTGGTGAATAACAAAATACGGCCCATGAAAGTGGTAAATAACAAAATACGCCCAGGAAAGTGGTGAATAACAAAATACGGCCCAGGTTAGTGGTGAATAACAAAATACGGCCCATGAAAGTGGTAAATAACAAAAATACGGCCCAGGAAAGTGGTGAATAACAAAATACGGCCAAGGAAAGTGGTGAATAACAAAATACGGCCCAGGAGAGAGGTGAATAACAAAATACGGCCCAGGTTAGTGGTGAATAACAAAATAGGCCCATGAAAGTGGTGAATAACAAAAATACGGCCCAGGAAATTGGTGTATAACAAAATACGACCCGTGATATTGGATTTCTCAAGGTTTCGCGTGCTATAACTTTTCAGAAAAAAATTATTAATGTTCCTGTTCTAGACAAAAAACGAGAAGGCCCATACGCAGGGAACTATAACAAGAGACCCAATTTCACCACTCACTTTTCTTCATTTAAGCAGTCAAAGAGACAACATGTGAACACACATATCAGATATTTTCCCCATTTATTCTTCTTTTTACACATGCACTTACAACAAAAAGATAGATCATTTCTGTAGAAGAGCAGACAAACCAAACTGTTGTAGTTGAGCCCATTTTTGTTTTTAAATCCTTTTCAGTTCCCTCTATAGTCTTTTTTTATCTATTTAGAACATTCTTTCTCTATGTGATTCAAGCTGGTTCTCTTTGGCCGAGTTTTGGTTGTAAAGTCGGCTTTTGACAGCGGCCCTTTTGTTCCCTCTTTCTTTTGCAGCTGCGTTTAATCTGCGCACAAACAAATCGTATCTATTGTCTTGATTGATGGATCTCGTCTGTTTTGGCATTTTCTGTTAAAAGAACAATTACAACAGTTATCTTATGTACAAACATCTGGTTCAGTCATCTAGCTCATCTGCTTGAAAATTGAGGCTCAAGTATTATCTACGAGTTAATGGCTTAAAGTATTCATTGTGTGGAACATTTCAGAGATTGTACTTCAAGCGCTTACCATAGCTTTTTCGAACCTAATATAAGGAATAACTCTCTCCCACAAAAAAATGAAATTTACGGCTTTAAACAACGATTCGCGCTATAAAAGAGATATGTAGCTCCACCCATATCTGAACCTTAAAAAAATCAAGCGGCGATTCAACTTCTCTGTGAGCGACACAGAAAAAGCCGCTAAAATTTAAATACTCGTAATAAATACTTATACATACAGTAGCGGTAAAAGAAACGCAAGCGAAACTCATTTCGTTTCGTTCTTCGTTTTATAAGAAATTTTGCACCTTTTTCGGGGAAGTTTTCACACCCATGAACTTTTGCACATTAGTATAACGCGTTCAAACATAACGCGTGAAACATTCTGACTATGAGCGGCTTGCACTTCTTTTCATTACTACGATATTTAATGTTTTGTTTTAATTTCTCTCTTTTATTGCGCGGATCCCTGTTTTAGACACGTCCTTGTCGAAACAACCAATATTATCATAAAAACGCAGTAACTGATGACTAAATTTTTGTTGAGTCTTTGTTTGATTTAGTTATAAACTTTCCCATATTCATCACCTAATTGCTCGTATAAAATCATAGATATAAAGCTTAAATTAAACACTTTTAAAAACCTTTCAGCCCCGCCAGCTTATCAACACCTAAATTCTCCTTACATAACTCAACCCTTTCGGCCCCAGCCATTTTTTCAACAGCTAAACTTAGAGACAAGAGCACCTCGATAGATAAAAAATGCGCACGTTTCCTAAATTGTTTTTAATTTCGGTGATGATGATAACGGAGTCCCTGTTAGTGAGTTTTCAAATTGCTTATTTCCTTAGCCAATAGAAATTGCAGTACAACTCCTCTTCCCCAAATTCTCAGTTTGTTGTTTTGTTCACATTCATCACGATTTAAAGTCTATAGATAACTGGCAATTGGAAATTTAGAAACTTGATCAATCAATACAAAGTTGTTCAAAATACCTCGAGAATATAGAATTGCTCCTTCATTGAAAATAGTTTGTAAAAAAAATTTCCCGGGGAAGCATTTCCGCCGGTCTTGGAAGTTTTAGAAGGTGAAATCGAGCTGTGACTTGCTGTCCTCACTAGGTCACGCTTGACTTTATAGGTCACACTTGACATATGGCAGCAATGAATGAACGCCTCACTCACAGTTAGAAAAAGACACAATACCAGGAACGGTGCCATTACAGCGAATAACACTGTAACTCTACAAACCAGTGCAAAGAAAACGGTTTGATAACGGATTCCGAGATTGAAGTACTTTATAGCCTCAAAAAGTGGTTATGTGTGACTTCGAGCTTTATATACTTACTTTCTCTCGGCCAAGCCCACACTTGGGCGAAAAGCAGCCGTGATTCACCGCCTCGCTGACAGTTAGAAAAAGACAAATTACCAGGAACTGTGCTATTACAACGACTATCACTTTCATCTTCTGCAATACTTTTGTACAAAACTGTAACTCTGCGAATCAGTGCAAAGAAAAGCTTATCTTTTCATATGTCACAGCTGAGCTCAAATGCCAACTGATTTTAAAAGCTTTCTGCTTTCGTAGAAAGGAGATGGCGCCTTATTAAGCTCCTTGTGATCCGAGATAATTAATAAGTTAAGAGCTATGGCACGATTACCCTTTAATGAGTTACCAAATGGGAGTAGATACAACTTTTTTTTAAAAACTGACACTCAAAGAGAAGCAAAGTAAAGCCACGATTAGTGATCAGTGAAAGTTTTCCGCATTTCTATCTTTTTCCATCATTAAGTGCACTATAAAAGCTGTCTATAGCGGCAATGCGCAAACGTTTTACATGTATACCCAATTTAAAGATTTCTAGACATACCAGGACAGCGCTTGCTTGAACCTGGCAACCGATTAAACAGTCAAATTTTTACTTGATGTCAATAAACTAGGAAGCGATATGGCAGACAATTCTGTATGTTGGGAAATTTTTGATCAAACTACTTTTTTCAAACTTAAATTAGGAATTTTTTTCATTTAAAAACCCATTGTTGTATATCCTTCGAGGCCGTCACTTTTCGTGACAAGAACAACCACAAAAGTCAACCAAGCTTCTTAAGGAGGGTAATACAAATGTATTGAACAAACACATATAATAACTATGACTATAGAATACAAGGAACAAATTGATTTCTAGCTCAACTGTTTTATCAACAAAGAGTTTTTAATTTTGTAGTTCTTTCAATTCTCGACTAAAACCGTATTGATTGTTTGTGTTTGGAATTCCTCTCGCATCTTTTTACAACAATTAAGACTAGACTTTTAGAAAGCTTAAACATATGTTCTCCTTGCCTTGTATGTCATATTTTCCTACGTCTTTTTTGGTATACTGACGCCTTATCGAATCTACAAACACAGCATGTACTTTTATGCGATTGGCTACTATAAACAAACTCAAGGACATGCACTTTGTGGCCAGCGGTTTAGTTCATGAACACATAACATCTGCCTCCCTTTTAATTTAGAAATAATAACAACAATGTCACCTCGCTTGAGATAAAAAGTATTTAGTAAAAACAATACTAAACCACCTAACACAAGAGTTCCTTCTATCAAAAGAGTTCACAGGAAAACTCAAGTTCTCCAAATATTTGGTGTCTGTCGTGGGCTTGATCCCGTTGTTCTTTTCAGTCTAGTCCATGCAGTTTCACTGGTTTCTTCACTTCCTTTCCATATCGAGTTAAATTTTGGTGGCCTGTTTCTCTGCTTTATCTGTTGTTTGGGTTGGATGTCTTGCTAGACAATCTGATGGTTTATCCCTTCATGCCGCGCCTGTTCAGCCTTGGTAGTTCTTGGGGAAACTGCTGGGGTGAGTGGCTATTGGAAGGTGTCGAGTGGAGAGCTAGTCTAATAGTATTGGTTTCTGTTTATTGTTGATAACGCAAAACTCTACATGACGCAGAACTCTTCTCTGTTCTGGTGTTTTACTGTAAGATTGGAGTAATCCATTGCTGATAGTATGACACGAGTCTTTGATTTATTAGTTTAATTATGGCATTTGGTGCTTTTTGTTGAAGCTGTATGGTGTCAATAACACTTCATTAGGCACCATAGTAATGCTAACTTTGTAGGGTTTTACCTTCCACCTGCACATTTTACAACTATTCGTCACTTTAACGTGAATATAGCAGTATTCCACCTTAAAATCTTATTTTGTTTATTTACTCGATCATATTTTGATTGGAAATGAAAAGACGATTATTTTTGATCTTTTTTTCGTCCTTTATTAACTGGAACTGGTTTATCACTCTCACAATTTATTTTTAAACCTGTCACACGTAATAGGTGCTTGTCCTGGTCAAGGCCTTCATCTTCACTACATTAATCTTCGTCAAGTGAACCAGCTTTTTCTGATGTACTTGTACACATACTGGCAAAGCGCCCGATCTTAGTACACCGCTACACTATTCATTTTTTGCAGGGTACGTCTCATGTTGTTCGTGAAGGGTATATCCATATCACATGCATCGTTGTGCATGACTTTTTTTTCTTTTCTGCTTGATTTCTTGGCTTTCTGCGGGGTTCTTTTTGGCCTCGAGGTATTGTGTCACATAGTGAAACTCTAGGCTTCGGTCTCAATCGTACTTAGCATGTGGTCTTTGTTTGGAGTATCATATGTTAAAAGATTGCTTAGTTTAAACAATAATTACAATACCAGCCTTTCTAGAAGTTTGTACGTTCGGTTCCTGCTCTGATTAAGGCTTTACAGGAAGTTGGAGTTATAGTTGACAAACAAGCCATCCTACCTATGAAAACTATAGCCAAAACTAGATTAGGGACACCGGAGCTAGCCCCAAATAAAAACCTGTTGTCACAGTAGATTTTTCATAATTCGCAACACGCTCTAAAACATCCTTTTTACTGATACTTTGGTGATTCTCCCTTGTTACAACTTCCACAGTCTACCACTAGAATCTCAAAAATACTTAGTTCTCGTCCTTTATCACCTACAAAGCTTATCAGATTACATTTTTTTTTGTTTTTCCAAGCATTTGCTCAACAGAAGAAGAGGCAAAGAAGTTTGTCTAGCTCCTTGCTAGTATGTTGTTTACACCAAAACTTCCGTTTGTTTTTTCGTTGCAGAAAGTTGCAAGTTTTTTCCAATCATTTTTAGTCTTCGCGGTCCCATTTTTTTTTTTCGATTTCGATTGAAATAAACACGTCAACTTCGTGACTTGAAGACAAAGTCGATTCTTCTTCTTTGTCTTAGTGTTCTTTGAGGTTAACTTCTTCTTCAGGGTTGAAATCAAACACAATTTCGAATTTGACATTTCTTCTTCATCACTGCTTAGTTAAGTGTTTGAACAATATTTTGCTTAGTAATTTCTCGAACCTTTTTTTTAATTTGCCACTTAATAAAAACAAAACAAACGCGGCAGCTAAGGAAGTCCGTACCCGGATCCATATCGTAAGCAATCGATCTCGAGTTGACCAATTAGAGCCCGTGAAACTAGTCAGCCATATAGTACTTATCATATTAATCATTTAAGTCTCAGTATTTAAGTTTTAAAGTGAAGCATGACTATTTTCGGAGGGCAAATGCGGGCTTCTTGTCTTTGTTTTTTCGTGCCCATAAAATACAATATCTTTTTCAACATTAGTGATCATATTCTATATGATGCTTTCTGTCTGACCGGCCATTACACTACTGCTGTGCATGCACAAAGATCTATGTGTACGCCATTTAAAGCCAATCAAAACTGGTCCAAATACAAGGATTAGACTCCTTGAATAATTATGGATAATAATAACTATTCCAGTTCTGATATCTTAACATGGTAAGTTTTTTCGATGGAGAAGGTTTGGGTTTCCAGAAAAACTAGGCCATTGACAAAAAATCCTGGGTCTCTAAATCTTACATATTTCAATCTTTCAATCGACTTTTAGTATTCGTTCACTGAACAATGAATAAACTCTAAAATCAACTTCAATTTCCTTCGTATCTTATTATGCCACACTTCACAAACACCTTCTTCATTGAATCTAACTCGTTAAAAAGCCTACTGTCTCTTTTTATAACAAGCTTCCGAAATTTAGAGACAAGTGCATCTCGAGAAATCGAGATAGGCGGCCGAATACAGATTTCGTTCTCTCAATTTCAAACTGGTTTGTTAAATGCCTTTTCGGTGCTGGTGATAACGGATTCCCAAACAATAAAATAAAATGGTTTTTAAGTTGCTTATATTTTTAGGAATAGAAATTGAAGTACTTCATTGCATCGAATAGTAGTTAAGTGTGAATTCGAGCTGTATATACTTACTATCTCTCGGCGAAGATCACACTTGGGCGAAAAGCAGAAATGATTCATCGCCTCGCTGACAGTTAGAAAAAGACAAATTACCAGGAACTGTGCTAATACAACGACTAACACTTTCATCTTGTGCAATACAATACAACTCTGCGAACCAGTGCAAAGAAAAGTTTATCTTTTCGTATGTCACAGCAGCTAAACTGCCAACTTTGAAGTGATTTTAAAAGCTTTCTGCTTTCCTAGAAAGGAGATGCGCCTTATTAAACTCCTTGTGATCCGAGATAATTGATAAGTTAAGAGCTATGGCCCGATTACCCTTTAATGAGTTAACAAATGGAAGCAGATACGACCTTTCTGTAAACTGACTCTCAAAGAGAAGCAAAGAAAAGCCACGATTGTTCCCCCATTTCCGGGCTGTTTTTGGCGTTATTTGCTTTGATGTTAGTAAAAACTTTTAAATTTGACTCACTTCCTGAGCTTTGTGTACACAGAGGATGCAAGAAAACGTAACAACAAATACTAGCGATCATTTAGAAATACGAATTTTTAAAAAATACAAATCTACATGCATGATTGAAAAACAGCCAACTTCTTTGTCATCTCTTGAACATTTACGGAAAAAGACATTTTTGGCTGTCTCATTTACTTCGTAGTTAATACTAACATTACTTTGTTTTACATGATGCAGCCGTATTGTTTAAAAATTTATAATATAAAGCCTCTTTTAAGTCAACTCTTAAACCAACAACGTCATTCAATTTAAAATTTTAGATTGATTCGTGGGCTCACAGTCTGCTTAAAGATATAGATGAATTGCATTTGAACCACTGTATACAGATTTATCTTAATGTTGACAATGCTATACTACGCGGCCGAATAGAACAGATTTATTATGTGTCATATACCACTTACGTATTACAATCCTGTTTAAACTTTCAAAGCTTTTGGCAATTTCAACTGCAGTTTGATTTTAAAACATTCTTATTCTTCACATCAGTAAATAATGAGCAAAATTTGATGTAAAACAAAGAAATTATTTTAGAGAGCAAGAAGGGTTTGTAAAGCGTGTAGACATATAATTTTGCTTATAACTCTCTCACGGTCTTGTGCCCTTGCCAATTAACTTTATTTACTTTTACAATTTCTTATATTCATTTATTTTAAAAACCGATTTTTTGATGCACAGGTTGCATGCATTCTTACACACGTCTGAGTTAGCTTCGAGTTGGTATATGTCTTAGAAATGGAGAACAACTTTAAACCATCATTATTTTCTCTTACTAAATTAGAAGTAACGACAGCAACGATACTTCAACTGCTCTATATTTAATTAATAAAAACTTTGGTCTTGAATATTGTAAAGTGATGCTAGAGAAATTTCGAACACAAACAAATAATCCGGTTTTAGTCGAAGGTATAAAAGAATTTCAAAATCAAAAACACTTGGTTAATTTACACTTGAGCAAGAATCTAGATAGATTTCAGAATTGTTAATGTTTTCGTCTCTCGAAAATACAAATGAACCAATTTGCTTCGAGTGTTCTAGTTTATTGCACTATAGTTTATTGTACACTCTTTTAGAAATAGAAGTTTGGTTGATTTTTGTGGTTGGTCTTGTCACAAAAAGTGACGGCCTCGCTGGATATACAACATGATTAAGTTAAAACAAAAAAGTTCTTTGATTTTGAAAATAGGAGTTTGTTGAAAACTTGCTCAACGTACAGAATTGTCTGCCTTTTTGCTTCCTTTTTACTAACGTCAAGACTTTAAGTTGACTTGTTTAATTAGTAGTTGTTCAGATTTCATTAAGTTTTCCTTCCTAACTTAGCTTAATCGGATCAATTAGATGCCCGCGGTCAATTGATTTAATTTTTGTATTCAAACATATCGTTAAAAACTACGCTTTCTTAAAATCAAGAAGAACTATACAGTTTTATTTAACAACCTTAATGTTGGGTGGGCACATTTTTTAAATGACTAAACATGTTGAGTTTTTATCTCAGAACTCAGTCTATGACTGAGATTTAAGTCGGTGTTATCTTGCTTTTCAATTAGTCTTGAATTCATCCTCGCAAGTGAAAATACTTTTTCAAAAAATTTTTCAACAAATTTTTCAACAATTTACCAAGTTTGTCATTCGGAACACGAGCACTTCTATAAAACCTAAAGGAAATCTATATGTAAGTTTAAACAAATACCTAACTTAAAGGGTTCCGGCTCAGGTTTTCGTGTTTTTCTTCAGGTATTTAGAGTACTTTGCAACGATTGAATTGGAGGCCTGAAACTACAGCTTAGTGTCTTTTCATTCAATTGGTTTCCGCTCTAAATGCTTAGACAGAAAAATCTCTACTACGTACCATTTAAAACTTTAAACAGCACAGTTCTTTGTGATGAATAATCAAAAAACATGCTTTTTGTTATTTCAAACAATATCATGATTTTTTTACACCAAGTTACAAAATCTTGCCTCCCAGAAAAAGGAAACGACTAAAAAGGGTTGGGTAACAAGACAAACCCACGTTGCATTTTAAACCAAGTCATGTACAACTAACACGCTTTTTTTTATAAGAACCAGTAAATTTAGCCGAGGCTCATTGTTCTTAAGTTTTTGGCGATTTGAGCCTCAATTTGTTCTTAGTTTGTTTTTATTTCTATGTGTGGTTTAAATCGAAAAAAACTAAGGTACTGCGATACATGTGTTTGAAAACGGATTGCTTGGCGGGTGTATTCTTGATCAATTCATCCCCTAATTCATTTTCCTGAGACGATTTCCATTCTATTGGTTTCGTATTCAAACTTTTACCTTTGTCAAATTAAGTTACGCCGGCTGATTCTTTCAGAACTCCACTGTATTAGCTAGTAAAATTACTCTCAATTTCTGTACCGGACAAAATCGAACCAACTGTCGTGTTGACCTTTCCGAAAACTAAACTTTTAAAACAACACGGCCCCGAGCCTCAGCTTGTTCTTAAATTGTTCTTAAATTTTAGTCAATGTGAGCCTCGTTGTTCTTATAAAGTAATCTAGATACGAATCAGTTGGATTATTCAGTAGTATTGTGCCAACGTCTACGTATTTTAGACAACAATGAAAATGCGTTGATTTTGTCTATAACCGAGTATACAACATCGATCAGTTCTATACTATATACCAACATATATATTGTATATTATGTATAAGTATCGTTATTCATCGATGGCTCTTGTATACGAAATTGGAACAACTGAGCCAATAGACTTGACACTTTTACTAACTTGTTATTTGTGCGTCAACATGCACCTGTGACTTAATTGTTTCAAAATTTTTCTTTTAATCGCGAATTGTCTATAAATAAACAACGGTTTGTGAAAATCTTAAAAACCCTAATGCTTGCTCGAGAAGTTGGTGCATTCACTATTAAGCCAGTTTTAACAGCGTGCTGGTCAGTCGTGCAAAGCCCACCTGAACTTAGAAGATCCAACTTTAGCAGGGCCTTTGAAAGAAACCCGCGCAATTTACACTCGGGTAATCTGACACGCGTCAGCTACACGACTTTTATCCAAGCTTATTGAGACTTATTTCAGACGCCGTACTTTAAACTCGTGCCAGAGTCTATAGCTATCTTAATTAGCATTACTATAGCGAGGCGTTTGAAACAGGCTTTCCGTGTATATTTTCCAAAGATGGTAATATCTAAAACGTAAGGCATTTAGTGCTTGCTTTACCATATAACTTTTGCCCCTTTAATTGGCTCGCTTCGATTAGAAAATACTCCAAGATATTCTTGAGTAATCTCGATGGAATTAATACAAAAAGCAAAGTTGAGATAACTTTAAAGTGTTGCACGAATTAAAGATAAATCAAAGCTTTAGTCAAAATCTTTAAAAGGTTCTATCTAAGTTTTAGAAGGAAACTCGGTTATTCGAGAAATTGGATTAGTTTTACTGCCTGTCAATCAAAATCTGCTCAACGCGTTTTACCAATGTTTAATAACAGCAGAGGAAAAACCTCAAGCAACTTTTAAGTTCATGTTTAAGATATGAACTATAAGCTAATCAGAGGATAGTGTGTTTCAAACTATTTGTCAACACTCAGACTGTATAGAAAGAAGAACAATTTCATCAAGAGGTTTTTACTTCATGTACTCTAAAAGTAAATAAAAGCCCTGCACACTCTCAAGAAATTACGCGAGTAATTCCACACACCTGCGGGAAAATTAACCGACAAGTTAGTTTTAACGACTGACAAAATGCTCTCAACTGACTGATAATCTATGCATAAGTTCTTCAATCTCGTCAAATGCTGCCACAGACAACCATCCCTCTTAAGACAGCACTTAAAAGAAAGCTCCACTCTAAAACTGTTTCTTAATATGACATAGAACATCTGTTTGGGATTCGGGAAATGTAAACTTAAGAGATTTTTAATGCTGTTTTTTCGTTGTGGCCGAAGAGGTACTAAATCTGCGCTTTTAGATTAACATACATGTTCTGAAAGGTAAAAGTACAATTTTTTTGGACTCGAAAACAAGTATGAAATGTTTTCCTTGAAAACTACATTTTTCCTAAGACCGCGTCCTTAAGGATAATCTACAAAACGTGCAAGTCGGGAAGGAAGCCGCCATCACTAATCCACGTCAAATTAAGGATAGACACTGAAGTCGGCTGCCTCTGATAAAAAATTACACTGATTACAAGTTTAAAGTTTATCTGGCATTTTCTCGCGAAATATATGAGCTAGACTGACACATTTTGAAGCTTTCTTCCTTTACAAAAGCGCGTTCTTTTTTTTCAAGGTGTTCAGCAACTTAAATCAGGCGAATGAACAACCGCGGGGAAACAAACCTTTACTGTAAAAGATCGAGTGTTACTATGTACACAGTGAACACTGATTTTCTGTTTTCAATTGAAAAAAAAATCCAATAAGCACCTCTGCCTACCATAATTCTAGATTGAGTGCCTCAAATAGTCCTTGCCGAGGGGGGGGTATTCCCAATATTGGGATGGTAGGTATGACCGTCGTATTTTTTAGGGGTAAGAATTGACAGTAGGGGTTGTAAAAAGGAATCCGGTGTTATGACCAACAACAACAATAAGCTTTATTGATATGATTTTTCAGTATTGTCAAAGCAATTCTAAAATTACATCAAAATCATAAATGACATGTTTTACATATTTTCGACACAGATCATATAATTAGACTAGATCTTTTTCTGATGCAAGAATAGATAAACAAAGCAATGTCTTGGTAACATTCTGTAAAATCTGGATTTAAAATAATAAGAGTTTGAATTTCTTAAGAAAGGGATGACAGGTTAACTGGTATTCCCGTGTTTAAACAGACGTGCATGCTGACAAGACGTCCTTTGGCGAACATTCTATTACGCGCGTGCCTTATTATTCACTGAATATCACGTTCGGCACAACACGAGGGGACTTAGCGCCGACGCGCTAGCTACCGAGGGAAAAATTTCAGCTTTCAATTGGTATTTTTTATAGGGTAATTCTAAGACCGAGAGTATTTTTTAGGGTGGAAAATTTTTATCCATTGGTATTTTTTAGGGTATTTTGGGGACTTTTCCGACAATCCAGCCTACTCTTTTGACCCCGGATCCCCGGAGTACCCCCCCTCCCGGGGTCCTTGGAGAGCACTTATACGACAATACGAGCAACCCACTTTTTATACAAGACCAAGCGTTTTTGTTTCAAAATGAATCAAGTATTCGATCACATAAAGGCCGGCGCATACGTGAGGTAAAGAGCTGAGCTGTTTTCTCGCGAGGCTGTTTGCTCGTGTGCGGCAAAATTTTAGAGAGATTCGAGCTCGCGAGGCAAAAATCTCACTAAAATTTTGCTGCACACGTGCGGATTAAGCTGAGCAAACAGCCTCGCGAGAAAACAGCTCAGCTCTTTACCTCACGTGTGCGCCGGCCTTTAGGAAATAAAATACAAGGATGCATCAAAAATTTGCGCGAGCATTCGGGTGACTGCCTTAAAATTGCCATCACATCCGAATTTTTGGAGGCCCTAGATTGAAAAGCCGCTCGTTCGATTCTTGATCCCATTACTTTATAAACCAATCGTTTTCTGGAAAGCACACCTAAACTCTTTGCTCCTAACTCCATACACCCAAGGATTGAACACACTTCCTGCAAGAGTTACAGGAGCGACATAGAACCAAATGGCTCGTAAGCTGTACTGTCTACAAGGATCGCTAGAAAGGCATTGCATGATGACCACAATGACACCGGGGGTCGCAAATAGCATGAACAATCCAATGATGACAGCAGCAGTATATGCTGCTTTACTGCGTTTCGCTACCTCCGCCGCTTCAAGAGCGGCAACGGAACACGCGGCCACAATGCGTTTTGATTGCGCTCTCGCCACCCTGAAGATGCGAAAATAACAAAACGCGATTATTAGAAACGGCAGAACATGACCAACAGTCACAGATACGACATACAGTTTGACCAGATCCCATGCGTCTTCAATAAACAACCTGGGGGCCGCTATACAAAAAGTCACTGTCCAGATATATACTACCACGAATGCGCAACGCCGGCCGGTCACTATTGCGTAGTATTTGAACACCATAGTTACGCCGATATATCGTTCAACAGAAATAGCGCATAAATTTAAAGATGACATCACAGAGGTCTGAATAGCCACAAATTCGATGACAGTCGAAAGAAGGTTGTCACTTCGTTGATTTTTTAGAAAACTTTTTGCAGAAAACAATGGATGCACAATAAGGCTGACGGTCAAATCCACTGCAGCCAGCGAGGTGATCAAGTAGTTCGACACATTTCGTAAACTGGGCGTTGTGTAAACCGCCAATAAAACCATAACGTTACCAAAAAAACCAACCAATGCCGCTAGGATGTGGACGCAACCTATGATTACAGATGAAAGTGTATCTATATCTTCATGACATGGAAAGGCAGAACCATTCTCGCGGTGAAAACTTTTAGCACCTGTCGAGATGTTCATACCCGCCATAGTTAGTTCGAGGTAGTATCACCCCGGTTCTCCCCAATGAAATCTTGGAACGAACAATTTTCAGTGCCTGGTTTCGAGAAGAATAGTAGCTAATTTCGAATTCTGCCTGTCCTACTGCTTGTTGTTAGATCTAGAGTTTGTATGTTTTCCTGCTTGACCTAATCCGAGGGTAAACCAGCTAACCAGCTTTATGAACGAAAACAATGAACAAATGAAGCTGAAGTCAACACAAAACGCAGATATTTACAACTTTGTGCTGTGTAACAACAACACTGATTTGCAACTCCGATTTTTGTTACTTCATTTGATC
This sequence comes from Hydrozoanthus tunicans, assembly GCA_026413305.1. Lineage (NCBI taxonomy): Eukaryota > Metazoa > Cnidaria > Anthozoa > Zoantharia > Hydrozoanthidae > Hydrozoanthus > Hydrozoanthus tunicans. The sequence continues at coordinate 17,636 of JAOBAT010108856.1, forward strand.
TCACGTCTTGGACTGAGAAAAAAAGAGGCAAGAGTTTCTATTCAAATTAAGTAGTAGGCAATCTTAGGGACACTTTCTGATTTTCCAACCAAATCGATTCGTGAAATTGATTCTAGGTCGAAAATTTTTTGTGTACTGCGTTAGAACACTCTAACGATCATATCGTTTCCAATGTGCAGCTTTGAAATGCCGGGAACTCACTTCGCATGCTTCGAGCAAGTTAACCATTTCGTTCAATCTTTTTCTGGTTGTTTGACAAAAAATATCCAAGTTTTTCATCAAACAGGATGTTTGTTAGGAAAGATTATCTCCCCAGCCACTGCTGGTCCTCCTTTGTTTGAATTATTGGTTGACTTTGTTATCGCCTTCGTCAATCGGTCAGTAACAAAACCCAAGAAACAGGCTGGAAGAGCAGTCTCGATGTATGTCCCAAGTAGTGATATAGGCAACTAGAGAACGCTCCTCATTGGACAAGACAGCAATGTAATAAAAGCAAAATCGTCCCTAGATCTAATACTCAGAAGCTTGTTGGTTTCTTAGTCGTAAAAGAGGTGTGAAGAACATCAATACTTTCCTGGCAAATAAAATTTCGTTTCCACAGCCGTCTTCAACTTTTTTTCTGATTGGTCAACAATCAGTTCACAAACACCTCGATGTTATCTTGTTCCGTTTCAAGTTCACGTGATCGCACAAAACTAACAAAGCTTCTACGTTTTGATCGCTGTTCATTTCCAAAGCTTTTCCTCATCCAATTACTTTTTACTAAATATTCTAAAATAGGTTGTCATCAATTTCTTACTTTTAATTTCACTTAAAGTTAGTGACTCTTCGCTAGTTACCAACACAAAACCACTAGAGAGATCAATCTAAATTCAAGCCACGAAAATATATTCATTCTTTTTTTCTTATTTAAATGACTTTGTTCGAAACATAAAATGGACTATAGAGAGTAAACATACACCTTTGCTTTCCCGGGTACAAGAATAACACTTTACTCAAACTAATTTGTGTCATCCTTGAATCTTGTCAATGGGTACGTTAAGAGGAGGGTAAAAAGAATAAAATTGACAGAGAGCAAAACACTTGTTATTTCGTTTCTTACTATAAAACAAACAAAGCAATTCAAGTTAACTTAATTTATTATTATAATCATCTCTTGTATGCGTAAGCGTCTTGACTGTTGAATACAAAATTACTAGCCCTAGAGCAAGTTGAGTTTAGCTAGTTTGTAGGCGTCACAACGACTTGGGTAGTCGGAAAATCCATCATATTTAACAACCCTGTTATAGGACTCTGAAGGCCTAGGGCGATTTTAACGTCCTTGTCCAAGAGAGGCGAAGGCTTGACCGATTGCAAATGTTAGACCAATTAAAAGCAGCATCTCCCGCAAGGGGAGCCAAACGGCTACTTCCCTCCCTCTGCCCTTCTCACCAAAATCAAATTATTCTCTTGCATTTTATTTCCATAGTAATAAAAAAATTATGTTTTTAAGGTCCAAGCGAACTCGAAAAGTTAAAGCAAACCCCATTCGTGACACTCTCGCTAAAGTAGACTGAATGTAACGCCAAGACCAGTAACTTCGTTACAGTAAGCAACTGCAGATTCGTTGTTCAAAACTACTTGAATGCATTCGCATACTAGAATAAAAACCATGTATCTGTCATTGAAATTTGCGACAATCAGGCTTGAGTGCAGTACTAAGCATTTTCTGGAGAGCAGACTTTGTTGAGTAGCTCCATGCGTATTTTTTTTTCCAAAAATTTTCAGATTTTAGTTTTGATAAACGCTCTACTCGTCAATTTGACAATAATTGAATGGGACAAAACAAACTAACTATAAAATATTAATCTCTCTTGCCTTATTTTTTCTTGTTTATAGTTACGTTTACACTACGCGATGTAGAACATAACGCACCAGTCCGGCTATAGTGTAAACACATTGCGAAAGCTTAGAGGTTACTGTAAAAAGCACTCGACGATTTTGATTCGTTTGACTTTGCGTGGGTAGAAAACTCAACTGCCCAATGGTTACGGAGCCAGCCTGGGCAATCGTATTTTGAAGGCTTATATTATATCGTACCTAATTAGACAATGAATCTAGACACTTTTTCCTAAAATACGTCATGATAGTTTTTGGTACGCATTTGTGCAAGTTCGCCAACAATACATTGGAAAAGTTAACATTTGGAAACATTCCTCCTTTCGAACTGTTTTTATTTTTAAAAGGATAATTCCAGCTTTTGAGTAATAAGCTTAAGCATGACTCATGATATAAACTGTCGTCTTTTTTCAAAATTAGGGGTTGTTTACGTTTTTTTGTCGTTACCCGGGTCAACAAATCTACTTGTGTTACCGGTTACCATATATTCAAAGATAATGAAAGTGCTTAGAACCGACCTTGATAACAAAAAATTTGGGTGAAAATTTTTAGTATGTATCAGACAACAAACGATCATGCCATTACACTTTTTTATAAGAACAAATTTTGTAGTAACAACCCGGCTGAGAAAATTGCAATTGCCCACAAGTTGAGAACATTCACCAGGCTGAAATTTGATCAGACAACTTTGAAAAATGTACGGCTTTTATATAACACAGTCTGAGATGTAAGTTCATTACAATATTTTTTCTGACCGCTCTTTTCACTTGGAAATATCAAGAAATAAGGGTAAAGTGGCCAAAGAATTATGAACAGCCAAACCTTAGCTTTAAAGATACTGATTCTTATACAAAAACAAAATGTAACAAAAAAAATAATAAAAATATAACAAACCAGACCAGCTTGAAACTCGAATGCCGTTTTACTTTTAGGTGAACAATTGTTCTGGAGTTGATTTTCATCTTTAGAAAACATTAAAAATCTGAATAGACGCATCAACAAATCCTGTGTATACATTTCGTTTTGTCTTTGCTTGCTGAGTAAAATTAATCTCGTAATCAAACTAAAGCTTCAAATTTTATCTTTTAAAGTAAACATGTAAGTAATATCTTACAAACTCAAACACAATAACTTTTTTAACATTAAATTTTCTCCTGGAGAATAACAAAGACAGCACATTTGATATTGATAATTAGATTTTGACACAGTTTTGTTTTTAACACAAAAAAGGCGACAATTAGTTTTTCGCTAGACTCAAAATAAACACGAAATTTGACCGATTCTCATAAATATAAACGCAAAAACAATAGAATCCCGATTGAATTTCGTATTCGCTTTTTCAGATGCAAGAAATTTAAATTGGTCAATATCACGTTACTAAAAAAAAGCGTCTGCGTTTGTCAACACAAGCGAATAATACATTTCAGACTATTGTTCCAAAAATGAAAATGCTTTTAAATATGTATGTTGAAGTTTTAGAATAGATCTTGAGGTTTGTGGCTGCACGAGCGTCGTTTTCATGTACAGTTTAATATAACGTTCAGCAAGCTCAAGGGTTTGATTGTAAATTATGTCACAGGTAAAAGCCAGTGTGATTCCTTATTTTCTTCATAGTTAGAATCAAAAATACAAAGCATTATTTACTGAAGTATTGCAGGTGGTTTTGGGAATGTTTACGTGGAGGCCAATGTTGGGTTTTACCGCGACGGGGGGGGAGAGCAGGCACTAGCGATTTTGAAAAACGCACAGATTACACACTCAAAAAACGTTTCCGGTCAGATCAATTCTCGATGCCTCAGTTTAGTAATTCATTGGTATCCAGTCGCGTTTAGAAAGTGGAAGACAAAAATTCACCACGCTATGAGTTATTCACCACGGATAGAAGATCAATTCTGTAATTGAGAAGAAATGCTGTTCTGAAAATCGATACACTTGTTAAGTGGTTCAAAGCCGATTTTAAGCTAGCGACAAGAAAACATTCACTGTATCCCTCACGTTAATGAAAGGGTTTGTGAATCGTATTTTTGTTTCCCTGTATTTTGTATTTAGGTGATTAACCCGTATTTTTTTCACACTTGATCGACAATCGATTATACGCTCAGATAGAGGTGGTTGCAACTTTTTCAAAATTATTCTTGATCAAACTTGTATGGAACATGAAATATCAGGAAGCTGCGAGAATCAAAAGAGATTCGCGGTTCTGAATTTCTTTTCAACATCGTTATCAGAAATATTCTCTACTAAAATTTTACTTTTCTATTTTCTCCCTTAGTGGACGATTTACGGCTGGTTACAACTGGAAGTTGCCGTTTTGCCCATTAAAAAGTTCACGAGGAGATTTTCAGCAGAACACTCAGTGAAATACAGAAGTTTCCGCGTCGTGTCAGTTGATTTGGTGTATGAATCAAGCTACTGGATCCCTTATTTTCGACATGGACTTGACTAATGTAACTGGGTTGGTCTGCTCAGGAGGCAAGCTTGAAGACTGGGCTATCATCACCATATGTGTATTCACAGCAATGTTTAGCACGGCCGCTATAGCAGGCAATACACTGGTCCTGGTCGCTATTTATCGTTCGCCTCATCTTCAAATCGTATCCAACTATTTCCTTGCTTCCTTAGCAACAGCCGATCTCTTCGTCGGGTTAGTCATCGATCCCGTATTGATTGCCAAGACTGTTAAAAACGTTAATTCTTTCGACAAGAACCCACTCGCCATTGCAGCAGTCGTGTTATCCATTCAAAGTGTCACGGCTACAGTCTATAACCTTAGTATGGTCAGCATAGATAGATACTTCGCAATAGCTGTAGTGTTTCGTTATGCCGAGATAATCACGCCCCGACGGTGCGCCCTGACAATTACCGCTGTATGGGCATTATCGATTTTCTTTGGCTTTTCTAGGTTTTTTGTTAGTGACGACAAAGATCTGCCAGTTCTCTGGAGTATTGCATCTGTGGTCACATTCATTATTCCCTTTTGTGTTATCGCTTTTTGTTACTTCCAAATTTTCAGGGTAGCAAAAACTCAAAGCCGCCGTATTGTGGCGGTTAACTCCCTTGCAAGACAAGAATTCCAGCGACAGAGCAAAAGAGACAGAAAAGCTGCATACACAGTTGCGATCATAATCGGTATTTTTCTCGCCTTTTTCTTTCCTAACCTTGTACTCTCGAGCTTGCAAAACAGTACTGCGGATGAGTGCTACAAACAAAAACTAGATTATTACTATTTCTGGTTTATGATACTGAACTTTGGAGGCTCCGCTCTCAATCCATGGATTTACGGATTAAGAAATCGGGATTTCCGGCATGCGTTCAGAAAAATGCTTGGATTTAGTTCGCAAAGAACTCACGAAACATCTTGGTCGTACACTCAAAGAAGTAAACAAGCTGAAATTCCCAAGGAAACGAACAGAAAAGTCTCTAAATGTTCGCACAATGAATCTGTTATGGTTGTACAGGATATCTAACGGTTGCAAGCGCAGAAGAAAACATTAGTTCATAAAAGTAAACAAATAATTTTTTAATATCTCAAATCTGCTGTGATTAGTAACTACGTGTTGGCATAACATTGAACTCAACTTGTATTTGTTCGTGGTATCAGAATTATACACAAAACAAGAGAAAAATATTTGATGAAATTGAGCCGGCTTCGATTTAAATTTAAAAAATGTGTACGTGTAATGATGAATATTGAATGTAAATATACTTTGACACAATCTGAAATATTCCGTTCTTTTGTCCGTTCCTTATCGTCTGACGCGCCTGCGAGAACTAAATTTAGCGTCTAAGCTAGTTGCATTATGATTTATGCATGTTCATATGAATTAAGTCACGTATAGTAAAACCAAAATACGGGTTACAAAAGATAGCTAGCTGTTGATACATCTTTATTCATCTGCGGTGTTACAGAATAAAACCTTCATTTTTTCAAATCTTTATTGGAATAACCAACATGGCCAAGTGACAATGTGAAACTTTTGATAGAAAATACGGTTAAATCAAACAATCGATCTGTTCAAAACCGCGTGCACAATCAAAATATAATCAGATTTCTTAATTAAACTAACGTTTTTTCACTTTTTATGCTGTAAAAGTAAGAGTTTGTCATTTTGCTCAGAAACCATAAACAAAAATATTAATCATGAACTTGCTCAATTAACGAATAACCCTTCCCAAGTCAGTTTAACCTGTTTACAAGTGTTTTCAGGCTACGGCAAAAACCAAGAGTAAATAAAAAAATTCTAAACTGCATGAGGAAAGTACAAGAAAAACGTAAGCTTTGCAATAACCGTTTGGTTTTAGGTGTTGTTGTGAAAATGCTTTCAAATAAACTGGACTAGATAACGCGAGATCGGCAATTTATTGACAAAGATCAGATCGAATCCCCATTAATTGCATGATAATGTTGGCACTGCATTTCTTGCTAGTATCATATGTTAAGATATGGACTACTTTTAATCCAATGACCATTTCACAAAACCTTTAATTTCGTTTTTAAGTTTGAAAGATTTTACTTAGAAACAAAATCAGGAGTAAGTTATGTTTTTTCCTATGAATTGGCTACAAAGACGAAGTAGAGAAATAACACTGAAGTAATAGTAATAAAAGTAATAATAACAATAATAATAATAATAATGATAATAATAATAATAATAATAATCATGATAATGATAATGATGATAATAATAATGAGAATACTGATTCTTCCAATAACTTTGTGAAATGATTATACCGAACACGTATCTCAGTAAAATAAGTCCTATACTTTGTATGAAAAACTATATTAATTTGGGTTTTTCAAACAAACTCGGATGAGAGTATGGAATCGCTTAACCCATTAGGCCTCATAACGGATCTGACAAAAACTATTCAATTGCATGCTACTTAAAAAACAATCTCGCAGATTGCATTGCAATTGGCATAAATCTTACGCAAAAGCGGGACAGAGCTTGTTGCAACCATTGAAATAATATCGTACGTTACAATCAACAATGAATCACATGTCTCCTGTTGAAATCTAATTCTCGTAGGCTCACAACCGGATGTTTGGCCCACAAGTCGTTGCGCCACACTCTAGGTCGTTTCGCCACAACCAAAAGTCGTTCCGCTACAATCGAGAAGTAGTTTTGCCACAAATAAGACGTCTTTTAAAATTCAGACGATTAGTTTACTTAAAATCAGCGTAATACTTTATAGTAGGCTCGGAGACTCTCGCACATATACACGCGCCATTACCAAGATTACGGTCGTTTCGACAACCCGCTCGGTCTTTTCAACTCAACGGTTAAAAACTATGCGGCTACGCGTAAACTAGAACATTGTGTGTAAAGGTATAATATATATAAATAAGATTCCTTATCTTCTAGTCAACGCCGGTTACATGAATGAAGTACTTACGCTTGACTTTATATACCAAAGTATCATAGCAGTAAACAAATTCGTGCAACACTTATTCGAAATTTTAGGCAACGTTCTGAACACCGCACAAATTTAGAATTTTTCTTCGTAGTTGTGGCGGCATTCAACTTTAAGGTTGTCTTCCACACAAAAATAAAAAAATCCCGAATCATTTTTTTCAAGAAGTTCCTTTCACATTGCAACTTCCTGTCATGAAATGAGACCTTTGAGTCTCTTGTTGCCATGGCAACAAAATAAACTCTCTTGAGGGTGACAAAAGGTACCCTCATAATAAAAATATTTGGGTGAGAATGAAAAGCTGTGATGAGCAAAATTTATTTTGCATAGGTCCTACATATAAATACTTATGCTGAAAACCTCCAACTTGTTCATTTTTTTCTAACTGTTTGTAAGGAAAAATCATTAGTTAAAAATATAAAAATTTTCTGTGTTGCAAACTCAATGTTTCTTGCCCGCCAGGCAATGACAAAATAATTTTAAAAACTTTTGGAGATTCATTGCAAAAAGGGTTTGTTTACCAAATGTATCATGCCTAAGCAAGTTGTTCACTTAAAAACCCCAGAGGGAGAAATTTTTACAAATCTGGACTCGGCCCAGTAATAATTAGAGCACTAAAAAAATTGTTGAAGTCAGGTTTAGCACTTTTTCTATAGAATAATGCTGGAAATGGGTTTATGAGTTGTCAAACCAAGAATATAAAAATAGAAGCAAGCCAATTTATGACTTTTCATAACCCTAAGTGCACCAGAGTTTTATAAAAGTTTGACTTAACACACAAGATACACAAAAACAAAAGACAAAATTTACCTGTAAACAGAGATCCCATAAAGTCGTTTCTGTTCATTTTAATCTTTCTTTAGCTTCAAATAAGTTACAAACAACACTCGTGCTTTGCCCTATTTTATCCACAACCTTGAAAACCTAGCCTGATTCCACTAAGTTTTTGAAGGATACTTTGCTTAACCGTTCGTGAAACACAATTCTGCTGTGATGCATTGTGGGAAAATAATCAGAAAATTGTACGTGACTGTCTGTCCCCTCAACTGTTCAGTCTCGGACCAGATTTACATTCCACAAAAATTCTTGTCCATCCGTTTAATCTGTTGATCAGACCTGCAGAAATTCAGAATGCAGCTGGCGACACCTGGCACATATGCTCATTTGGCTTCAATGAACAACAACTGTCAGCTGATCAACTTGATCGTTCCGACTTTTTTGTTAAATTCACAGTGCCGATAAATAGTTCTTCGTTACTGGCAAGGACTAAGACTTCTTAGCTCTTTATGAAGAGCTCAGGCACCAGCAAATGGCCAGTTTCACACAACAAAACACTACTTTTTCGCGTTTAGGGAAAAAGGTCAAAACAACGGTACTTCCTAGGAACCCAATTTATGGGGTTGGGTATTATGTGCCGCCACCCACCACCTTTTTTCAAAAATGCTGAATTTCAGGAGCAAGTATCATGTTCAATAAGATAGATATTGATAAAATGTTTGTACCAACGTCTTCTTTGTGGAGAGAGGAGTCCATAATACAATAAAAACCAATATCCCTTAATCAGGTTTTGAGAAATTGAGCTCTGAAAAAGTGGGGAGGGGTGGGGAAGGGGGTGTGTGCCGCTACCCACCACCTCCCCCGACAAAAATGGGTTCCTAAAAACACCATTGTTTTGACTTCTTCCCTTAGACATTTGAAACCGCCCTTTTGAAAATTAATTGAATTATGGCAAGCATGGTCACGTGAACACCTTTTATGTGACATCACACCTGTATGCTATTTCCAGTCTTCCGGTGTTTAATTTTGGAGAAACAGCAATTTTAAGAAATACCACCCCACCTCCCAAAAGGCCTTTTTTCCCTATATTTCTTTGAGGGGGTGACCACCTTAAGTACGCATGCGTTAGAAATTCGATATGTTTAAAAGTGCAAAGTACGTGTATATTAGCCTTGGAGTCGAAAGGCAGGAAAGGTTGAGAGTGCAAGCACAGGGCTTAAACAGTTCTTATATGTTGTTATTTTATTTATTACATACCCTGTTGATTTTAATTTCATATTGTACAAAACCTGTTGTTAACTACAAGTGTAATACAGCCAGGTAAAAATATATTGCTAGCCTGCCGTTCAGACGCTAGTCTCCCTAATCTAACGGATATTTAAGTAATATATTTTGATACAATCGTCTTTTCTAAACTAGTTTAAAAAATTAAGAAATCGACTCCCGTTTTCAGGAAGTCTTTTTATTCTGATATAAAGGTCACTCATGAACTTACGGTAATATGAAATACCAGAGCACTATACAGCTGTTGTATAAGCGAACCAGTCCTACACGCTTTTTTTTATTAGAATAAACTTTATAAGAACATGAACACCCACGCTGAGATTGCCCATAAGTTAAAAGGCCTAAGACAGAAACAAATTTATTACCTCAGTGGTTGGACCTTGAGAGACTGAGATGGGAGTAAAAAGCCTGCGTGCCCATTTATGGCGTACTGCGATAAGAAATAACAAACACAATACCTTAGTACCTTTTATTGTTCCACGCAACTAATCCTAAAATTCCCCTCCCGCTGTCGGACACTAGTATATTTATCAAGCAATTACAGTCTAAAATAGTTCATTCTTTGATTATCTAGATTTCTTCAAAATTAGTCTCAAACGTTTCACAGTTCGTTACTAACTATTCCCTTTGTATCAACATGCCTACATGATGCATTGAATATCCTTAAAGGCGAAGCCTCTTTATACTTAGAAATTAAAAAAGTGTTTTGTTGAAAACACTTGACTAATGTCCAGAGACAACTACCTGCTCACTGATATGGTGAAAATAAAGCAAATAAAGATATTCAAGGGTGAAAACGGTGTATTTACTCTTGACCCCTATAACTCGAACCCCCGATAATTCGAAGTATTTTGCACTTCCCTTGAGACTCCAAATTTTATCGGAGTCCAGCTGTAAGAACAATTTAAAAACAATTTGAAGCTGAAATCCCCCAAAAAGTTTAAGAGTTTCAGCAGAAAGTTACTGAATCTTAAAAAAATCTAGTACAAACTTTTATCGGAGCGACACCATTTTGAGTTTAGCTTTTTGAAGCAACTAAAACACCCATTGGATAACGGAAGACAAAACGGCTTCCTGGACCAGTGTATGCTTCACAAAAGTGACGCAAGTTCTGCTCTCGTATCAAGTCTAAATCAAAAGGGCCGTGGGTGGAAGCAGAAATTAAATTAAAGAAATCAGAAATATTTTCAACGCTATTTTCTTGCATAACCTCTGTGCTTTCACTGATAACAAAACCAGCGTTCAGGCAGTAGGACTCAACCCTTTCTTTTGCTTGACAAAAGAACATTTTTTTCATTGATTCGAAGTTTTCTTCTGAATTTAATTCCTGAAATGCCTTGACTATAACTAGAGGAATTTCCGTTTCATAATACAAAGCTATTCGACCTCCAGGCTTTAGAATTTCGTAGATATTTTTAAAGGCAAGGCTTTTATCTTTTATAAAGTGTAGGGCATAATTAGAAAAGACAGCATCAAATCGGTTTCTCCCTAAATTAGTCACCAAAGTATCACTGCTTCCCTCTAGAAATTCCAGGTTTTTCACGTGACCAAATGTTTTCCTGGCCAAAGCGATTCTGGCTTCATCAGGATCAACTGCCACCACCTTACCCTTGGTACCAACCCTCTCGGCCAGCAGCACGGAGAGGTTACCTGTTCCGCACCCGAGATCTAGAACAACTTTACCTGTGGCGAGAAAGATTTCAAAACAGATTATTGTTGTTCTAACGACCCCGGAGTACTATTTAATTAAGTGTGGTAGGGATGGGCGGAGGATGGTGGCCGGCAAACCCCACCGCTCACTGGCATATACTCTGAGAGTAGGCCGACTAGGCCTTTTTCGTGTTCAAGGTACCGCTGACCAAAATAGACTGCCGGCGCGCATGCTCAGCCTTAGTATCAAATTAAAACGTTAAAAACTTCCAGAGTGCACGAATTGATATCTAAAATTTATGTCTCAAGGTAGTTTGAGAGAATTTAGTAATTTATCTACCAGGATTTAGATGGAGGATCAAATTTCATTTTCTCACCACTAATCAACCTATGTTCAATTGTTATTGTTGTTGACTTTTTGGCGAAGTTTTCACCGACCTCCTACAAATTCGTTCATTTGTAAAACGCGTATTTCGTCGAAACTTCGTGTATGTCTTCGATTCTGAAGTAACTAGCTATTCCGTGTTCATTTGTGTTACATTATAAAATTTTACATATGAATAGCCCTCTTGTTTCATGCCGTGTCTCTTCGGAGGTTGAATGACTGCTGAAACCGACAATCGCCAGGCACAGGTCCTTTTCTAATGCGGTTTCTTGCTGAAAAGGAGCACTGTTGCTAGTTTTGGTTATAACCCTCCCCCAAATTCCCTCCACTCGACACTGTTATCAATCGAAACACATATTAGTTCACAGTCTCGACTCACCTTCGATAGGTTTCAATTTTGCTAAAATTTCAAGACCGTTTTCTTTTTGTACCTCATCGGAGTATTTCAGGTACTCTGCGGCAGATGCTTTATTAGTTCTAGCGTCCATTAGCTGTAAGAAAGAAAGTAAGTAAACTTAAAACGCTAACTTTGGAGGGGTAAAGGGAAGCTTTAATTATGTCTAACAAGAAACAACTACAAGGTTTCTGAAATTGTAGTATTGGGTGGTAGTTGTAGTAATCGGGTAGTAGCTGTAATAACAACAACATTATAGAAAAAGTAAAAGTTATAGTTTTAAGAGTATTGATAGCAATAGTGAAAGCGACTGCAATCTTATTAATAAGAAAGTTCGCAATTGGGCCGTAAGTTAGTAAAAACCTATAATTTCGTTCCCCTTTCGGCGAGCAATTCAGCAGCAATTCAGTGGTATACATCGATAAATGAAACAGAGGAACAGTTCTGAAAAGAAACGGAGAGAAGAGAACCTCTCGTCCCTCTACCCCAAGCCCTCCTCAACATGGGCCGCTACACAGGCTAGATTATCGGTTGACTTTTATTTTTTTTAGTCATTAAAATGTGGGAATGCGGGTTATCTGCGGTGCAGGTTAAAGTCCAGAAAAAATATTACGTTTTTGCATATGATTTAAAACGTTAAATTGTCGAGTGTTTTTGCTAAAAAATGGCTTTCACGAGCATTTGATTAATTTTTTTACGCGTATGCATGGTCTGCAATAGTCACAATGTCACTGCGGTAATAATATCATGGAATGCCCGCCAGCTGGCACCACAATTGAGCCCGTGAGCAACAATAAGATTATTATGCGTTCTACTTCACCGAACGGCAATATTTGCTTAGTAGTGGGCCGGAAACAACAAGACGAACAATGGTTGGGGAAATGGAAAATAAATCGTTTCATGTCGAACAAATTTTCCCTAGATTGTAGTTTAACGGGAATAATTGTAATCCAGGCTCATGATTAACCTTGCCAAAGTTCGTTCTTTAGTGTTTACCTGGATTGTCATCAAGATTTTTGTGGTAAAAGGGCACGTTATGCACGGATAAGTTCTTAAAAAACCTCATAAAACTCCTCTCTATGAGCTCTACGAGTTAAACTACTTCAAAATTGGTTAATTTTGCAGTAAAACAATCATCTTTCAAAAGCAAAGTTTATCATAAACTGTACAAGCAACACCGAATATAAAATAAATTCAAAGTCGAACAGTTAAAATGGTCAAAGGCTTTCAGCATTTGCCGAGGTTAGTAAGTTGATAAATTGGCAGGTTTTGCATCGATGATATAGCATCTTAGATATTTACTACGGTTAAAAATTTAAAGCTCTGTAAGCTTTTCATGTTGAAATATTTGGCGACGCACTTAATTAACAGTATTTCTATGAACTAGTTCAGTGTTAAACGTTTTGTGCGACCGTTGGCTTTTCCCTCATGTATGCTTAGTCATGAGAACAAACAACTCTCCGCCATGTTATCATAAGTTGCCTTAAGTAAAAAATCTGAACTACTCTACAAAAGAGTAAAATCAATAAAAGCAGAGTTCATAAACTAGGATTCTATTATGATTTTGAAAGCTAGAAAAGTGCCGAGTGTGGGGAACCCGATCGTGCAACTTTAGTCACTGCTACTATTCAAGTGAATTCCGAATATTTAGATCGCCGGGAGAACTCATTCCGGCTCAGTCATCAAGTAGTAAACATACCTTCAGAATGAAGAAGTGTTTAATGCGCCTCTAGGATTGTCCTTATTTTAGTTTTTCTTGTCACCTTTTCGACGCTCTCGTGTCAGGTTTGGATTCAAGACCTCTGACGTCAAAACTGTCATGCTTCAGAAACTTTTTGTACCTCTTATTTCGCCCTTCCGGGCTGTCAATCTCGAATTATTCATTTATTCATAATCATAGTAATAAAACTGAAGACTTAAAACTGTATTCCAATCTGACCATGTTCAGTCATATGAGATTGTTTCTCCGAAATGCTGGCACAGAAACGTTGCAGCCTTTTTGGGAGGACATTATGTATAATGTCCTCCCTTTTGGTTGTGGTTTGGGTAGATGTCGGTGACGTCAGCCAGCAAAAACCCCGGATGTTCTGTACAGGCTTTCTGAACTTCACAACATGTTGCTTGAGTTGACAGCTTTTGTGGAAATAGAGGTGATTTCTACTGTTATTTATTTAACTTGTTTTTCACACAAATTTTGTGATTCACTACAGATCGACGGATTCCGGAGCGGGAAATGAAAGTGTAAAGATTAGTGGAGAACTGAACTTCGACCGACAGAGCCTGTTTTAATGGAGTCAAGGCAATTTTGAAAATATCTTGAGCAAAACTGAGAAAATTTCTAGAAAACCAGAACTTTAAACAAGCTGAACAATTTTGAGCATTTTTGATTGAAACACCGTCACCTTGCTTCAATGATAGCCCAGTTTTAAAAATGTATTTGAATAGTGTATTACGAGTGTTGCGTGTTTGAAATGGGGAACCGTTTGCAGCAATTGAGGCAGGCCGACGGCATACAACTTGCATATTTACCAGTCAAGACAAATATCTTATTTTCAATCGCAAAAAGCTGAACACAGATTTGCCAGAGAGTCAAGATCAGATGATAATGGAAATCTATACATTTTTCAAATTTATGATTTGAGGTCGAACTTCGGTTTTAACTACGATATTGTTCTTTATTGAATAACTTGTTTTTCAAGTTAACATGCGCAATAGTAAATACACAAGTTTGTGGTTTCACGCTTGATTTAACAGGTCAAGTCTATTGCAATTTTTTTCATGTGAAAACAGAAATCTCGCACAGATTATTTTTTCTTGTAATTTGTTACTTACTAATTTATTTATTTGTTTCTGACATGTAGCAGTTTTTAAATGCGAATTTTTAAGAAATCACCTTACTACATGGGCTGTACCGACCAAAACTCCCACTCAAATTATTCTCTATGCAAGTTTCCATCCTTAGAAGAAAAGTTTCTCACGCGTCGGAATTATTCCATTGTGTAACTTTCTCGGAAAAACAGGAAGTTGATGATGTCATTCAGTGGGACTTTCCCATAACAATTCTCACGCGTCGGAATTATTTTTACTACATATCTGTGCCTACGAAAACTAACACTCAAATTATATCTATGCAATTTCCCATTCTTAGAAAAATGCAATTTCAAATAAAATATATTCTATTCATATGGACAATTGTAAAGATTTTCACGATTTACTATAAAAAAATATTACTTAGTCGAAATATGTTAGTTCTTCGATTTTCTTCTGTTTTTTCTTGCTTATTTTTTCGTATGCATCTTCTTTAGTATTTTCATTATATCTAGCCATTGTTTTGTGTCTCTTTCCATCGATTATAACGTCAAAGTAAAAAAAATTGTTAGCAGGATCGTCCTTTATTTTGAATTTATTTTCGAGTTTTGCAATTCGAGCTTCTAATTGCGATTGATTTTCGATTTCTACTTTGTATTCGATTTTTTTAGGTTTGTATTTTGGATTTGATTTGATGTTCAAAAGTTGATCACCTAATTTGTCCCAATACTCTTCGATGTATCCGCGTTCAACGGCTTCTAAACTCTTTTTGTCTTTACTAGGCGCATTTACAATTAATTTTATTTTTGGATTGTATTTTTTGTTTTTGAAAATTTGACTTTTAGGACTATTTAGATGGCATCTTAATCTTACGTCTAAATCTTCACATGTTGATCCTACGTATACTATGCCGTTATCAAAAGAAATCTCGTAAATTTTACCATTCTTATACAAACTATTAAATTTGCAATTAGCAAGTTCGAAATTAGGTTGCTTTCTGACATAGTATCTATAATTTAGTTTT
The DNA here is from genome assembly GCA_026413305.1 of Hydrozoanthus tunicans. NCBI lineage: Eukaryota > Metazoa > Cnidaria > Anthozoa > Zoantharia > Hydrozoanthidae > Hydrozoanthus > Hydrozoanthus tunicans. Next base: position 33,251 of record JAOBAT010108856.1, read on the forward strand.
CTGAAATTCAAATGTACATACTCTATTCTTGTCGTTCGACTCAAAGCAGTATATAATTGCTTCTTATCCATTTTTTAAACGTCATAAATATTATAATTCTCATTTATGTCTGCTCCTTGATATTTATAAACTGTTGAACAAAAACCCGGTATGAAACTATTAGAAAACGTTCTTATATCAAACCAATTATCGTTTATTAAAAATTCGTCTTTACGAATATCTTCAATTACGAATTCCATTGTGTTAAAAATGTTCTTATCCTTTATGTTTTCTGTGGCAATAATCGGCATGTCTATGCAAACTTTGTACGTTTCTTTCTTACCATTGTAAGTAAAATTTACAGTTTCAAATTTCTTATCTTGGCAGAAACGATTACAACAATCCGTATTAACTTTTATTCTCGTTGAATTGAGATAACAAATATTCTTGTAGTGCTTTTCATTTATATTTCGAAAGTAATGTAGAACTCTTCCTACTTTTAAGAACGTTTTTAGAGTTTTATGCATCCATTTGTCATATCTACATGATTCTTCTACGTAACTTAATGTTTCTATTCTTGGACACATTTGACGAATTGTCTTCGATTCTAAATAGTCATATGAAACACTACTTCCATTTTCTACTGGACTACATTGTTGAGTGTCCCCAAAAAGATATACTTTATTACCAAATTGTATGAATGCTTCGTATATCGTAGTCATCCATTTGTTCGGTACCATTGAAAACTCTTCGATAAATAGCGTCTTGTCTTTGAGATTATCTATGCTTCTACCATGCCATTCGCAAAAGAAACTATCAAAAGAATGACTTGTTTTATTTGCTTCTTTAAAGTCGAATCCTTTTCTGATTAGTCTTGTTTTTACATTTTCAACTGCTTTATTAGTAAATGATAATACGAGAGGATTTACAGTTTCCTTTACAATTTCGCATAACTTAGTTTTTTACCCGAACCAGCTTGTCCGTTAAAAATTTTTCCTTTGCCCAATTTTGATTCGTAATCTTCGATATCCAAATTTTCCCGATAATGTTTTTCGAAATAGTAAAGTATACTACCTGTAATGTACGGTTTTCCAATATTCTTTGTCTTAAATGTTACTTCATGCTTGTTCTTGAATCTTCTCTTAGGATTCTTAATGTAAATTCCATCTGTATTAGCAGCATAAATAATACTATCTTCTCCATGACATACTTCAATTAGATGCAAGCATCTTAATATTGCTTCTGAAACTACGAAACGATTGATGGACGTATTATCAGAAAATAATCTTTCTACGTGTTGTTCTCTTATGAGATAAAGACCTTCATGCTCTTCAACCGAAACGTTTTTGCATTCAGCCATAGCACTCGTCCAACAACACATTGCCGCATCATAACTCGTGCAAGTAAAGCCTTGGTTTGATCTATCATATTTTCGTCCTAAATCGCCAATGAACGAATTTGAAATCTTCTTAGCTTCGCGTTCATCTAAATTATCAAAGACATATTCGATGAAATCTTTGAACGTGTCTGGTTTTAGTGCTTTTCTTGATAGTATTTTTTATTTTATGTTTTTCGTAGGCATGCCTAGAACATTGACAAGATATGATATTAGATTAGAGCTATAAAATCCTGATTCTATTTTGAAAGGAGTACTATAATGTTTTATGATAGTTTCATCTATGTGAAATTCTCCTGACAGATTCAAATCGTTTATGTTATCAAATGGTTCTACGCAATCGTGAATACTGTAAATCGGGATTAGTTCTTCATTTTTTAGTAGAATGCTTGGATAGCATTTTGAAATATCAATACTAATGATTTCATTGATTGGTAATACATCATCAGTACTACACCATTGAAGTGCTCTTGGATAAAAGTCATCTAGCATTTTTCGACTTGTTAAGTTATAAGAGCTTTCAGGAATATTTCCATATAATTGCCTAAATAATGAAGATGCTAATGATGTATAACTTTGATTTGACCATTTGAAGTCATGTGTTTTGAATGTATCGAACAGTTGATCACATATGTATTTTCTAGTATCATATTCGTTGTTCAATAAGAACATGTTCTTTTTGTGATCAATGAATCCATCAAGGTTCGAATTATTATCCCAATGAATGAATTCGATATAAAATTTAGTTTTTTGACTATATTTATGCATCGCTTCTAGCATTTTGACGTTTTCAGGTAATACAATTATGTGATTTTCCTTATCAATGTTCGTAACTTCGTCTAAGCTTTTTATCATCATCATGTTTTCATGTCTTCGTGTCCATTTCAAATCTGACATATACTTTAAGAGGTAATTAGCACCCCCTTGGTTTGCTTTACTAGCTATTAATTTGAGTTTTTCATCAGTAATGGGATATAAATGATGATCTTTTACGTAATAAACTAAGCTTATGTTGTGTTCATGACGATTACAATGTGTTATGAATTTCTTGTATCTAGCATCATAAGCATGGATCGAAATGTTTTGATGTAGATCTTTAGCCCATTCAACAAGTTCTTCAGTACTAATCATCTTACGTTTTCTTACGTATCTGTATAATTCGCCTTTTAGTTTGTCATATGTATACGTTCGAAAGCTACGATGACCGCAAATTTGAGTCCATACATAATCGATGACGCACTCGTGATTTTTCGAAGTAGTTCTATTATTTTGAAATAAAAAAGATTCTAATTTTAAATCACCCATTTTTGTGTTTTTTGTTTTCTTATTCTTGAGTTTTATGAATTTCAGACCTATTTCAGAAATGTATTCTCCTGATAATACCTTGAATTTCTTCGTTAATAGAACGTACATGGCAAATTTGTAAGCATCTTCATTTTTCATGAACCTTGGTCTCATGACACTAAATGGTCCATATCTTTTATATATCTTGTTTCGATCTTTATTCGATCGGATGACTTTTTTTTTATGAACGTTAAATTCATCGACAAGATCGTTACCTTCTCTATGACTATTTGATAGGATTACTACATCTATGATGATCGATGCTTTCCCTCTGTTTTCCATGTCTTCTAATCTTCTACAGTATAATTCAATGAACGACATTCTTGATCGTTCTAAATTAGTACTCAATTTGATTTCCTCTCTTCTAAAATCATCCAAACTAACCATTTCTAAAGGAAAATCATCTCTTCTATTGATATTTACTTTATTCAAAGAAAGACTTTTTACCGTATTAGTAAGATCAATAAAGTTCAGCTTCTCTGGCTTTTTCCAAATTAATATATGTTCGTATTTCTTTTTATTCTCTTCATGATTGAGTTTCTTTTCTTTATCAAGTAATAACTTAATTAATTCTTCTTTTGATAACTTATTAAGATCATTCATTTCCATGCTATGTTTAATTGTCATTTCTTTAAGCCTTATATATATATTTACTATAGATATTTTTTTCTTTGATCCTTAATAAATGATGCGTTTAAAGATATGCAAGTAATCAAGAAACGTGACATTTCTTGATTACGATCACGATAAAAAGTACATTCACGAGTTCTTACATTAGTTTCATTTTTCTTAGTCTTTCATTTTCCTTTTCTTCTTCTTCTTCTTCTTCGCAATGTTGTTGCGCTAACTTAGTATAATATTCCCAATCAAAATCCTCTTCTTCGAGCATCTTTTCTATACGTCTTAATCCTTCTTGAATTTGGTGCTTTTTTGTTTTCAAATGGCAAAATTTACCTGACAAAGTATAATCCTTACCATTAATACATATATCACAATACCATGGCTTATTTTTCATATATATGCTTTTATGAAGTCTTAAATCTTCTTTAGAATAAATCTTAGGACGAACTTTTGAATTGCTATTGATTTCACGTTTAATCTCCATACACTATATATTATTACTATATGTTTAAGTATGATGAACTGCGTTTTTTGATGCTTAAGTATTATTTACTCCGTTTTTTGACTTTATTTGTTCTTGCATAGTAAACAAGACATAGAGAAGATCTTCAATGCATGCTCTACAAATCGTTCTCGAAATCATAAACGTATCCTTTATTACGATGTAATTACTAAGATCCTTGTAAATTGAGATTTGTGTTTCTTTATCATGAATGAAGAAAGATGGATCATCAATCGTTTTTTCATCAATTTCGTCTAAATTGTTATCTATGAGTTTTCTAAGTAAGTTCTTATTTGTCATATGAATTATCATTATATAATTTTGTTAATGAAGTAAATGTCTTTTTGAAATTTTCGTTCATCATATCTTTGACATATACATAAGCATCATGCGAATGCTTTTTTATTACGTCTTCTTTATAATGTTCAATTAACATCATCATTAATAATAATTCTTTCTTATAAGCTTCATAAATTGTTTTTTGTCATTGTCACTAAATTGAAATTCTATCAAATCTTCTAGATCAAAAATATCATAATTTAGAATATTAACATTTCTTTATCAAAAAGCATTTGCTCATCTTCGATGTCTTCGACGTCTTCGACATCTTCGATGTCTTCGACGTTATCAAAACGTTCTTTCGATTCATAATTATCCATAATATTATGATATATTATATTATATTATACGTCTTTTTGATCCTTGAATTTTATCCAAGAATTAAATTTGTTATTATAACCCTTCCATTTAACTAAAGCTTGTTTTTTCTTATAGTCTCTCCTAATTATCTTGTCGATACGAAAAACGTCTTGTTCTGCTTTTAGTTATTCTGGTTCGTAAAAGGATCCTTGTATTTCTTCGTTATTGAGATCTTTTATTTTGTAAGTAATTGGGTTTGTATAT
>JAOBAT010108857.1:0-14828 GCA_026413305.1 Hydrozoanthus tunicans
CAGTTACGCACATTAACGTGATCAATGACAATAATTCAAAATAATAGAAAAAGACTAAAAACAGTCGGGCCGTTGAAGTTGCATTCGGGCCGGTGGATTTTATCTGCTGCCGGCCCGGCTGGCCGGTGCTAAAAAAAGTTAGTTTCCACCCCTGCTATCTGGATAACACGACTTAGATCATCCAGGTGAAATGGTTCAACGGTGATCGTCAGGAGTAGACTTAGGATTGTAGTGACAACATATGTTAAATATTCCATCTCTCACAGGCTGTTGAAGATGGAGTCAATAAACACAAGGATCAGGTACAGGATGCTCGTACCAAAGTTGAAGAAATCATTAACGCTACCGAGGATCAAGTGGTGAATGCTGAACTCTCGGATCAACTTGCCAAAGTCGAGGAAAATTTGAATGCTATTGACGAGAAGGTGAAGGATAGAAAGGGTAAGCTGGAGGGTGTAATGGGAGAGGTGGCCGCCTTCCAGAACGACTATGATGAATTTCTGCGCTGGCTTACAAAGACAGAGCGAACTCTTGCGGCTGCTAAACCAGTCTCTGGTGATGCTGAAACGGTGCAGAAACAGAAAGACGACCATCAGGTTAGTGACTTAAAGTGGTGTTTGATTGCTGAGTTGGGTGACTGACTGGGGTGGTATTGGTTAACTGAGTGGGATTAAGTTGGTTGACTGAGTGGAGTGGCGTAGGGTGACTGAGTGGGCAGGTGTTGGTTGACTTAGCAGAGTGACGTCTTTTAGATCTTTTCTTTGGTCTGTCTACATAGCTATTAAAAATTTACCTACTTGCTCGCTCAGTCTTAAGTCCTTGTTATGAAGAATCACGATAAGCAACTCACAAATGATTCTCGTTTGTATTTGACACAGCCTTTACATCAAGAAGTCCTTGATAAGGAGAAAACCTTTGCTGCTCTTGTTGACGAATGCCAGAAATTGAAGAACAACAGTGAAAGTAGCGCTGACCAAGAAAATCTGCAAGAAAAACTGGACAATATTGAGAAACGCTGGTCAGAAGTGAACGAGAAGAGCCAAGACAGACAGGCAGTGCTGGAAAAAGCGGTGCCTGTTGCGACTGATTACCAGGAACTGCACAAACAGATGGTGCCATGGCTGTCTGAGGCTGAAAGAAAACTAGAAGAAGTGAAATTGTCGTGCGACCCGGATGTTCTACGAACGGAAAAAGATAAACTAAAGGTTTGAGATTTATAGTTTTAGTTCTACGCAACTCTTTTTGCGCCCATCTTTGTTAGGATACCGAGCGAAACACTTTGTAATTCAAGTGATACACTAGCAAACTCCACAGGTTTACGCTTCTTTATAGGCCAGGGCCCGGATGTGCGAAGCGTGGATAAGCTATCCACCGGATAAGTGCTTTATATTTTCAGCAATAAAACCATAAAGAAAGTTGTTTGACACCATTTCAACCATTACTTTAGGGATTTTCCAATCACTTAACAACCAAGGATAGGGAAATGAACAAAAAGTCAAACAATCTTTGATTTATTAGTAACGTCATTTAGCTTTTATCCAGCGGATAGCTTAGCCAGACTTCGTGCAGCTATGTAAAAAGTTGTGGTATGCCTGTTGTTGTGGTCTATTAAACGTCATCTTAACGGCTCCTTTAACTAAAATCACCGTTTGTGAGCCGTTTGAAGCGGGTTAAGACCCCTACTGCTGTCATTGCTTCTAAAACGCTTTTGATCAATTTTGTGTTGAAAATGTGCTGCAAAAACCTAAATAGCATCGAAAGGTAATTGCCTTCTGTATTGCTTAAATGTGTTTTGTGAGTTCCTTTCACTATTTTATACTGTAGTATTTGTTTATTTTAGTCATTTTGATTATATAGAACTTCTATTCAGAACACATAAGTTGTTGTTGTACATTGCTTTTATTTGTTGCCCTTACTTAAAACATTTCTCCATGTGTGTATGTTTGTCAATGTCATATTTGATCTCTCGTCATTCTTTTGGTTATTTCGTTTCTACAGGAACTTGCACAAGATGTCGAAGAGCATAAACCAATGCACGAGTCCCTCAACAAAGCAGGCAGTGTTATCTTGGAATTGTGTGTCGAAGATGTAACAGTCATTGAAGAGGAAATTCAAGATGAGAACAAACGGTGGGACAAACTCAAAGATAGTTTGAAAGACAAGGAGCAAAAAGTCGATAAACTTGCGGATCAACTCCAGGAGTACCAGAATGCTTTGCAAGTTGTGGACGACAAAGTAGATAACATAGAGACTAAAGCTGATGCTCCATTCCAAGCTGTATCCGACCTTGGAAAAGTTAAACAACATGTGCAGGACCTAAAAGACTTAAAGGATGAATTATCTGCCGTTAAACCGGACATGGACAAAGCAGTTGAAAATGGACAAAGAATTCTAGACGATAATGAGTACGTCGATACCGCTGCGCTTCAACATGAAAACGAAAACATGCAAGAGCATTTCACGCAAGTTGATGCTAAGATAGACGCGAAACTTAAGAATGCCGAGTCTCTCCTTGCTGAGCTCGATGAGTACTGGGCTCGAGAGGACAAGTTAGACCGTGAGATAAAGGATGTGAAAGAAGAACTGGAGACTAACAAACCGAAAGTTATGGAACTCGACAAGATCAAAGATCAGCTTGAAAAAGCAAAGGTATTTTATTTTCTTTCTTTCCAGGAACTGCTACCATATGATTGTTTAGTAACAAAACTGTAAAAGTATTGAATTGTTTTTTGTGCTGTTAAGTCTGACACTCAAAGTTGCATAGAAATAGTGACAATAGCTCGTTCATCTTCAGCTTTAAGATACCAGGGCCCGGCTCCTCAAAACTCAATTAGTGCTAACCCTGGGTTAACTTCCTAAACTATGTTCCTCTTTCCCAACCTTCTTGGGCTTGCTTTTGGCTGAAATTTTTGGGTTGACCTGTTTGTTTTGTTGGTAAATATGAACAGTATTCTGTAAGCATCACAAAGCTTTACTTATGAAGAAATTGTTTGAATTTCGGTTAATCCAAGATAAGTTACAGTAATCAGGGTTTTGAGGAACTGAGCCCAGAGGCAGGCTGTTCAAAAGCCGATTAACTTTAACCTTGATTAATTCTTACCAAAATCTAATGGTTGTCATGGTAATTAACCCTGGATTAGGGCAAATCGTCTTTTGAACAGCTGGGCCCAGCCTATAAGGCTTTATGATGGCACAAATCGAAATGATTTCTCAAGGCAAACCGCTAAACTATAAAAGAAACAATGATCTCAATAGCTATTAAGGCGTGGTAGGGAGTGTTTACTAACTTGTCACGTATGAGTTGTGCAGGAAAGATTTTTGAGACCTTACTTTAGGCTAGAATTTTTATCCAAAGACATTTTTAAAAAGTTTTTTTTTATCAAGAACGAATTGGTACTTTTGCAAGATTTTGTAGTTAAACCATCAGCCTTCCTTTTATGTTTTAACCGCTTGTTGTCTAAAGCAAATGTCTTGTTCCCCAATACAGGCAATCAAGAAACGTCTCGAGGATGACGAACCAACTTATGATGACGTTAATAACCGCGCGCAAGAACTGATAAGCGCGGGTCTTGGGTCCGACCCAGCAATGGTCAAACAGCTGACGGACACAACAAAGGATTGGAATACCGTCAATGACGCCGCAGCCAATCAGGTTAAAGAGCTCGAAGCAATCCAGGCACAGTTAGAAAACATGCAAGAAGCGCTTGACGATGCAGATAAGGCGATAACAGCAGAGGAGGAGAAGGTTGCTGCCCTACCTCCAGTCGGCTCAGATGTCGATACTATTAACCAACAGATGGAAGACTTGAAGGTTTGTTACAATTCATTTTTTATTTTGTATATATTGAAAATGAACAAATCCGATTTACCCTCATCCATTCAGAACCAATCTCCAGGAATTTTGTCAAAGTCAAGTCCCCAAATTAGACCTGAGCTTTTCCGATTTTTCTACGTAAGCCGTTTAATATTTCGCGAGACTACACAGTCTTCCACTGTATATCTCTTAGATAACAGTCTTCGAAAATCCACTGTTTTTAAATTATTTTCCTAATAGGATTTATTTATACATCCACATATATTGATTGCCGTTAATAACGGCAAAAATGTGGATTTGTGGAGTAACGAATTTTTATAGAAAAATTTTGTGGGCCCATAATATGCTGTTTGTAATGTTCTGTTAATTCAGGCGAACGTTGAAGATAAACAACATCAGTTAATTTAGACATTGTTGTTTTTTGTTTTAAACAGGATTTACAGAAAGATATTGACAGACTTCAGGAGAAAATAGCAGCACTGAACGACATAAAGTACAAGCTAGCGGTCGCCAATCCTAACGCCGATACGAGTGCCGTGGACAAAGCCATTGATGAACTAAATCAGCGGCTTTTGGCCACCACTCAGGAACTCGGCAATCGTCAGGGCAAATTGGAAAACGCCTTGCTTCAGTTTGGCAAATTCCATGATGCAATGCAATCATTGCTCGACTGGCTTGCAGATACACACGAACTAATCGAGGGGCAGGAGTTACCAGCCGCTGATCCCAAAGTTCTGAAGGCACAGTTGATGGAACAAAAGGTATGAAAAAACCCAAGACTCCATAAAGAAGTATATTACGTGCTGCCTGATCATAAAGAACTAAGTCGAAGTTTGATAAACAAATAATAAAAATTTATTACGTGGAACAACGAAAGCTTTGTGAAAGTTCTCATAACATTCAGCATTTTGCTTGAAACAAAAGTTTGGTTCTGCAAGTTCTTTTTAAAATATCGCGGGACCTCGCAGCAAAACTGATTTGTTTTCTTTTGTTTTAGCTTTTTGCAAAGATGATTGAAGATCGTAAGCCGAATGTGAAATCTGTCCAGGAAACAGGCATGGACGTTCTTAAGACTGCTGATGAGGACAAGAAGCCAGATATTGAGATAGGACTTGCTGACATCAACTCGCAGTGGGTGGAACTAAATGAGTTGGTAGATGAGAGAAAACGGGTCCTAGAAGAAACATTAGAGGCAGCTAACAAGTTCGATGAGCTCTATCGAGATGCTATCAAGAAAATCGCTGACTGTGACGCACAGTTGAATTCTGACGAGTATGCACTAAAGGCAAAGCCAGAAGAAATCAAAGAGCAGATGACAAACTTAGAGGTAATTAGGTTAAGCTTTTGATAACACTTTTTAAAGTGATTACGGTATATGGAAAAGCAGTACGAAATATTACATTAATAAATTAGGCTTACGTTTAAAAAAGGTTACATGGTACATTTTTTTCAGAGCCTTACTTATTCAAAGCTGAGTTTTAATAAATCAGTTGCTTCTTTTTTTTTCCTCTTACTTTTTCGAGTTACTGTCATATTAAAAAAATGTTGATTTCCGATAAATCCAACCATCTATAACTCGATTCACCTCTTACTCGAAGCCAAACTGATTTCCCCTTGGATTGAGCTCATAAAGAATTATTTACTATAATTTTAACCAAAAACTTGAGAGCTCGGTAGTTCGAAGTAATATGAGACCATCAGAAACCTATCAAAAGAGGTGTTACAGTTGTATTCAAGGATCTTTGACTCTACGCTTTGTCATAATCTAAAACTGTTTGAGTAGCAGTGAAAATCTTTTATCTCGGAACCATTCACAATCGTTTCTCTACTGAACAGGGTGTGTGTGGAGAAGCCGAGTCTCTTGAAAGCCCCGTAAAGGAAGCAATAAAGGCAGGCGAGGATCTTAAGAGCCGCTGCTCTCCAGATGACATTGAGGTGGTTGAAGGCAAGGTCGAAAAGTTGAAAGACAAGTATCGCTTACTTGTGCGCACCTCGACTAGTACACTCCACAAGTTTGAAGATGCTGCTACTTTGTCTGACAAATTCTTCACCACAACAGTAGAAATACTTGGCTGGTGTGAAGATGTCGAGCGAAAGCTCGAGACAGCAAACAAACAAGGAGATGAAGGAGATGATGTGCATAAAGTTTTGAAAGTAAGTGTGTTTCATCTCTTACTAATTACTCGAAGTGGACAAAATCTTGTTAATGATTTTAAGAAAAACTTTTTTAACCTTTTCAGGTCTATTTAGACACATGGTGTTGTATTAATAAATTATCCAGACTAGGGCCAATGTTTTCATATAACCAATTCAGTAAGAAAAACTTTCTTTTCATCTTCTATTGTTTATCTTGTTTGATCAGTTCCCATTATATCATTGCAATATAACTCATTTGGTATGTATCATGTAAGGAGAATTGAGATTTGCTGCGAGCCTTTTTCTCGTCCTTTTTCAGATATTTAAAAGAAGCCTTGACATTTGTAGAGACGTGTTTTCTTTAGTTCTTTAAGAGAAGAGTTATTCTGGAACCACACCAGAGTTTTGCATAAAGTGGTCTTTGACCCTCGTGCCGGACCTGCATCCACACAAAACATGTTACGGAAAAATCTGAGTGGGCAGAGTTTGTACAATAAAACATTTTTTAGTGTTGAATTACTTTACCTTTTTGGTTCAACTAATGAGATAATCCAATGGTGTTATAGGAACTACAGAAAACGATTTCCTCCAAAGAACCATCCATTAAAACTCACCACGACAATGGTGATGCCCTTAAAGCGCTTATCGCCCCAAATGAGGCACCAAACGTTGAGGAGCCCCAGAACGAGGTTGAAACGAAGTACAAGTCACTGAAGGTAGAGGTAGAGGCGCTAGCCAAGAAAATGTTTTCAGAGCAGGAGAGGGTGCAGAAATTCCAGATTCGGTTTGAAGAGATCACAGTCTGGTTAACACAAACTGAGGAAATCATAGTAACTCTTGAGCCAGTCGGAGTGGAGCCAGAGCGAGTGAAAACTCAGCTTGCTGAACATACGGTGGGTTTTTTATTAGTTCAGGTTTTCAAATGTCTTTTATGGCTTACAAACATCTTCTAAACATGGTTTAACTTTGATTTTCAAAGAACCTAAGCAAAACTGCCAATCAGTTTTAATATATACTATTAAGAAACTGCAATGATTAATGAATAGCTTTTAACAAGCTTAAATTTCATCGAAGATTTTAATTCAAATTTCATAAAACCTATGACCACGTACAGCCGGAATAACATACCAGTTCAGTCAGTGAACGTGAAATTTGAAAAATCAACAGTTTCAACAGATTGAAAAACTGGATAGATCTCATATTCATCGTGATCATCATATTCATCGTCGTCATCACCATAAGTCTAATATACAGCTGTTTATCTTGGTGTTGCAGAAACTGAGTGGTGATGTCTCCTCGCACAAGCAGCCTGTGGAGTCAGTTTGCGAAATGGGTGAAGCATTATTGATTGCGTTGAAGGAGGACGAACAGTCTGCCATGAAAGACAAACTGGATGATGTGGCCAAACGATATCAAAGTATCAGTGATCAAACAGCTTCCAGACAGGCGCAGCTTGTTGAAGCACTCCTTCTGTCCCAGCAGTTCCGGGATATACACAAGGAGGTAGTCACGTGGTTAGATCGGTGTGAAGACGCCATCCAAAAACTGGATGATGAAAAGAAAGCGGAACTACAACAGGAAAGAATTAATGTAAGCCAACTGAACACTTCTTGATGCACCTAATTGTTGTCATCTCATCTGTTAAGTTTTGAGTTGATATCATTACTATCAGCTTCAATTGCATGTTTGAATCGTGGCCATCTTAAGATAGTGCGACGACACCAAAGACATTTCCGAGTGGAGTGTGGGAAAGTTTTGGGGACTTGGATTAGGGTTGCCCGGGTTGTATTGAGTTTGTTCGTCCCATTCTGCTGCTGTTGCCTCGGTAGCTCGGTGGTAAGAGCGCCTGCCATATGATCAGGGTGTCGTGGGTTCGATTCCCGCTCAGGGCAGTTTGGTTATTTTTTTTTTCTCATTTTCTTTTACACTTGGCTGTGGTAGATTACAGCGTGCTAGAGTTCTACCTCTCTGAAGATAAGCATATTGCAGTCATGTTTGTGATGAAAAGGTAACAGGCTAATCAGAAGCTTCGGTAGAGCTAATTTTTCAATATATACTTTTTCAAGGCCATTCAAGAGGGAATAACAGCCCTTAAAACATTGATGGGGAACCTCGAAGAGACTGGTAGCGATCTGATTAAGCTGAGCGGACCTGGTGCCGACTCAGATGGTGTTCAAGACAAACTTGACAAGTGTCGGGAAAGGTACGATAAACTAAAAGAACAAACGGAGGAGCGTGGAATAAAGATCGGTATTACCCTGCAGCAGGAGGAACAGATTGAACTGAAACTGGACGAGTTGTTGTTTGCGTTGGAAAAGAGGAAAGAAGATTATGGTAATCTGGAGCCAATCAGCGTTAAGCCAGAGAAGATTCAAGAACAAGTGGAGGCACAGAAGGTTGGTGTCTTTGAAAATAACTCGTCTTTAGGAATTTTTTCTTAACATTTGATGGTATTCTTTTGTTTTCTTGGTTCAAATTCTATAGGATTAGAAATATACCATCAAATGAAGAGCATCGGGTTAAAAATAAAGATAAAAATTCATAAAGTGAAGCTAGTCCTTCGAAAAGCGCACCCTTACGCCCGAGAACGAGATGATGTAATTGTTCCGCTATACGTTTTTTTTTTTGTTTGCATGCAAAGATAGATAACTTTATGCGATGGATTTGCTCAAGTAGTTACGTTCTGCTTCCCTCCATGAAATTGCTGCATGTACTTGTAATAGTATACCCGTTTAGATCGTTCTTTTTATTGCCGATTTTCTCATGCTTGTTGAAGAATTAGAGTAACTTGGAATGAATACGAAAAACCCGATGAACAATGAAAAGTTGAAGACTTGACGTTCTCTTCTTTAGGCTTTACAGGAGGAGTTCGACCAGGAAAAGGCTTCTGTAGCAGAAACTAAAGCTGCGGTGGATCAGCTGGTGGCCTCCTGCCCAGACTCTAAGTCTGCTGCCCTTATGAAGGGTAAGGCCGAAAAACTGTCGCTTTTCGTTGCTGAAGTGCAAGATCAGTACGATCAACGGATGGATGCTCTTGAGAAAGCTGAAACGGCCGCGGATAAGTTCTGGATTGGACTAGAGGAATTAAAACGAATCTTGAAGGATGTACAAGATCGACTGGACACAGAGGAGCAGCCGGCTGCCGAGTTAGAGATTATGGAAGAACAGAAACAAGAGCATCAGGTACAGTCACGCAACTGCTTCATCGTGTACAGTCATGCAACTTCTTCATTGTGCATAGTCACACAATCGGCAGTATTACGTCATACAGTTTAGATAACATCACGCCAATTTTCACATCTCAAAGCGACCAGAAATATACACAGGAATATCATTTATCATCACACATTCACCTATCTAGACAATTTTAGTCAAATGTAAACTAAGGCAATTTTTTCGGAAACTTACCACAGGAAACTTTGAACATCTTATTGTGATGTTTTAGATTGCTTATGTGCTTTCTAATGCCGTTAGAAAAATAAAGATCGATCGTTTGCAACTTTGATTTCACTGGCCGTGAAACATACTTTTTCAAATTGTTAAATAATTTTTTCAATAAAGGAAGCTAACTGTTCTGATAAGGCGAAATCGATAACAAGAATTTTCTCTCTTACCAGGATCTTCGAAACGAGCTGGACGCTCACAGTGAGCTTGTGGCGAAGTTGTGCGAGGCCAGCCCTGTTCTTGTAGCCCACTGTAGCCCCAGTGACCGCACCTTAGTACAAAGCTCCCTCAAGGAGATCACAGACATCTGGGAGAGTGTCGAGGTGACGTGGAAGAAGCGCCAGGCAGAGCTAGAAGAAGTTCATGAGATCTCAATACAGTTCAACACCTCGTACGACGCCTTGGTGTCGTGGCTGACCGAGATGGAACAAAAGCTAGATCACCTACCCCCCGTGGGGACTGAGTTGGACACAGTGAAGGAGCAACTACAGCAACACAAGGTTGGCTAACGATGCACTTTATTGTTGTTGTTGATATTGTTGTTGTTGTTGTTCTTTTTCTTCTTTTTAATATTGTTATTATTATTGATATTGTTATTATTATTATTATTATTATTATTATTATTATTATTATTATAACCACTGATATTATTGGTGTTATTATTATTAATTATTTTTGGTCTATTTTTATTATTAAAACTGTTATTACTATTGAATAAAAGATTCATTAAAAGATTAAGTAACGTTCCGAGTAAGAACTACAGAAGTCAACCGCAACGGAACGCAGAAAGGTGCAAATTGCGTTATTATTAAACTTTTGATCTGATTGGCTGAATTTTAAAAATGGGTAAACCTTGATAAGTAAGCTGGTGTATTTCTTTCCAGTCCGTTCACTCGTTCCTTTCTAATTGAAACATTTCAGTTTTTAAACTTAAGAAAGATTCTATGTGAGGAACGTTAGAAATAAAAAGTTTCTTCGCTTTTGTTTTGAAGTTCTATGATTGGCTTAAATGTTATAGCATAAAAATTACATTGCTTTAAAATAGAATTTCACTGCTTTTTGCTTTAAAACTGTGTTGTATACTGGTCGATGTACTCTCAGTATGAAAGTTTGAACATTCTGGTGTGGGGAAAGCGAAATGCTGCAGAACAATGGCAGGTTCTCTCGTTCTTACACGGACCGTTACCTAAGTGGTCAAATGATAGCACTCTGTTTTTCTCATAATGAAGAAACGTAGCGTTAGGTTTAGGTTTAAGTTAATGGTTGAGGTTAAATGAGTATGTAAGGTTACGGTGAAGACTCCTTATTTGTAATACTGTGTTAAAGGGGAATTTTGTGTAAGATTGTGTCACCAAGAACAACTAGATCCAAGTTTACACCGAGGTTGCAACTATTGTCGGGTTATTAGAGCAAGTGAACATAATAATTGTAAACTGGGCTTCTACAGTAAGAGTGTTAGGAGAAACTGAATGATAATTTCCGACGTAATTATTCTGAATGAATTTGTTTAGTACCTCGATAAGGCAATAATTAATACTGACTGTTCTTCTAATCAAGGGCCACTAAATCAAATGAATTCTTCCGTTATTTTTAGGCGTTTATGAGCGAGCTGACGCCGCATCAGCGGGAAGTGACCGAGGTGAACCAAAAGGGCAACATTCTCGTAGAGAGGTGCCGGCCTGAAGATGGAGACTTGATCACCGCCGAGCTAGAGGAAGTGAACCAGCGGTGGGACGACTTACTCAACCACTGCAACATCCGCCAGCACAACCTTGAAGAGGCCCTGTTGCAGCTAGGTCAGTTCCAGATGGCCCTGGAGGAACTGTTGGTGTGGCTGAGGAGAACTAACGCTACACTGGACGAGGAACTCGCCAAGAAAGTGCAGGGAGATGTGCGCTTTATCGAGGTGGAACTCGCCAAACACAGAGTAAGTGCCGCTGCTTTTACACCTTACTACTCGAGGTTTCTTCGATACGTAAGCGAGTTAGAAATTTTTGATTCTGTTATTGATACTAAAAAAAGAAATATCTGAAAAATCCTAAGTAAGGAGTTAAAAAAATTGTATCACGCTCGAGTCCTTAAATTAGTAAAAGCAGAATATTTAAGAGTATAATACTGAATAATGTTATTCTTTGGCAAGTTTGCTTTTTTGCGTGATCCTGGATTTCATATAAAGTATTGATGATTAAGGTTTTCCGCTAGGCTCAACGAAACTTAGTTTTGTTTAGAAGGGATCGTTTTGTTAGCGACACTAAAGACCTTCAGATTCAACAACGAGTACGAACTTTCTCCATTCGTCATACTGCGCGTGTCGAAATTGCGAAGAAACCACGCCATCTCTTTGTGTTGCCAATACCTCGTAGTCCACGCGCCAAGTTTTGTTTCAAAATCTCACAAGTTGACGACGAGTTTTGGGAACACGACAAGATTTCTTTACATGCTCAGTATGACAAATGGGGAAAAGTCTTGTATACTAAAATGCGTTTTCGATTTTGAAGGTCACTAATATTAGTTTTGAAACCACCATGGTACAGATTTGTTTTTTACGCGGCAGTCTTTTGTTTATTTCATAAGTTGTTAAAAACAAGATGTGTGTAAGTGTTGATGTTCCTCATCGTAATCATTATATCATATATAACTATTATTATGCTTTGGCTCTCAGGTCCTTCAAAACGATATTTTGGCTCATGAGCCATCAGTGGAATCTGTGTCTCGTGCTGCCAACAAATTGCTCGAGAGTGGTGACTCGAAAATGGAGTCCAGTGTGCTACAGACTAAGACGACCGAGTTAAAGGAGGGCTGGGACGAGATACTGACCAAATCAACTCAAAGACAAGCTGACCTTAAAGCAGCTTTGGAGGCGTCGCACAGCTTCATGGACCAGATGAAGGAAATGAAAGCCTGGCTGAACGAAGCCAGTGAGTTCTTAAAGTCCAGAAGACCTATCGGTGGGCGGCCTGAGTCTGCGCAGAAACAACTTGACAAGCATCAGGTTAGTCTGATAATCTTTGCGAAACTCACCAAGTGTTGAAAAATAGGCTCAGATCAGAAAAATTGCAAGTTGTACTGCCAATATTTCCTGAAGTTGTTTTTGTGATGTTCATAACTCGAAAAGGAGATAAGATTTTTAAATGTTTAAAGAACGAAAAAGCAAATAAGGCATAGTTTTTCAGAAAATGAACAAATAAAATTGCCTATGCGCCTTCTTACTTAAGATTACAAACACTTTTTTCCATATTTTAACTTAATTAGGGTGGTGCCAATATTTCTGTTTCTATACTAAAGTACGCAACTGCACGTTTGAAAATACCAAATTTAAACGCAAACTCTAAGAAGGTAGGATCGTATAAACGGTTTTGGTTCAGTCTCGTTTTACTTTTAACGGAGTTTCGTAGATATACCATCTGATATGTTTTTGTTAAATATTGTTCCTTTTTCGCAAATGAGAACACCTGCAGAAAATATTAGATGCATGTTTTGTTAATGTCTCGGTTGCACTTTGGACTGGAATTCCATTTCGTTCAAAACTTTAGATAGTATTTAACTAAATTTTACTTAATAAATTCTTCTCGACACAAGTAGAACAAACTACTAAGAGGACATTATTTAATTTTTCATTGTATTAATATTACCTTGTAAGAACGAGGAAGTTCAAAAAGTTAGTTTTACCAGCAGTATGTTAGTTTCTAGAGTATAGCATGCAACGTGCGAATTTTACTCAGCATTAGCTTTAAACGCGTCCTTTATATGATATTCTGCTTCATAGTGGTTGATGTCGAACGGATGTTTAGGTCAAATGAAAGAGCGTCAATATATGCAATCAGTTCTTGGCTTTTGCGCACTCCGTAGAGACAGCAATGACAAAAGACGAAACGGCCATGTTGTTGTCCTAAACAAAAGAAAAATTACAAATTCTTTTGTTCAAGGACCGAACAACATGGCTGCTGTGACGTCGGGTGAAAACCACCAATACTGGACCTGTTTTGGAAATTCGCTCGCCCAGCCATGGCTAAATAAACCCTTACATCCTATTTCACAACCATATAACCGCAAGAGGTTTAAGAGTCAATTACTGTTAAAATTGAGAGTGCCGCGACAGTTGTAAAAAATCGAAATTTAAAAACCTTTCCAAAATAACCTCTACTTAGTGAGAATAATTAAGAGTTTAAAGAGCGCTAGCCGAGCCTCACATTTCATCGATCCGGGGATGAATATCTGGTGTGTCTATTGCAAACATTGTACCTTTTCGAGGTAGTTTAGACAAATGTAAAGGTAAGAGATTTAAAAGTTCAGGCTAGTTTTTTTTCAGGAGAGATTATTTTCATACTATTTTGTTTTGCTTTTTATTTTCGTATCAATCGTGTTATTATACCGGCCTAGTTCAATTAATAACAAGTCTAGTATTAATAGGCATGATGTTTTTTATCTCTTTTTGTTTGTGTTCTCAGTGGTTAACCTTAAGGAAAATGACTAGAGGGCTAAGTTACGGACCATTTCTTTCTCAATGCCGAGAATTTGCAAACCGGCGAAATTGAAATACCAGACAAGGTTTTGAAGTTTGGTTAAAATCGCCTTGGTAACGGAAAAGCTTGTAACTTTCGACCGACGATGAGACAAAATATGGACTTCGCATTTTAAGTCTCAACAAGACACTTTTTACGGGCCTGCTTAGCACTTTTCGCATAAAAGAATAGGGATAATACGCTGTTATAGTTTCAATTTTGAAACGCGTCTGCCATTATATTTTGCCTACTTTTCAGCCTGTTTCCACGGGTTCTTTCAAATGAGGTTTTTCTTACTGCTCAAATAGTTTTTAAGCTATCATTTCTCTAAAATCAAACTAGTGCAGCAGTAAGCACAAAGAAAGGTCACAACTCCTGAAATATGTGTCAAAAAGATGGTGTTTGGGTTGTACGCGCTAAAAGAATATCCATTATTTTTCTTGATATTTTGAACCGAGACAGGCGCTGGCGGAAATGGTTTCGGCGGTTTTCAATTTTCCTAAACTTTGAAAAAACTAAAGCGCCCTTGAAACTTGTCTCACTATTGGGGTTATTTGAAAAAGGGTTTTAGAATTTCGAATTTTTTTAACTGTTGTGGCACTTTCGATTTCAACAGCCACTGACTCTTAATGCTTGTTAAGCAGTTACTTTGTATGTTGCAACTGTAATTATGGTTAAAACGTCTCAAATTAATTGTTTGTACTCGACCACATAAGGGGTTAAAAACCTGTGAAGGGATGTACTACTAGAAAGGTGAAAATTGCAACCTTTATACAATTTCCTAGACTGCTTTGCACTCTATCGATTATCCATGCAGGGTGTTTCGTCTTGATCCTTTGCTGTGCACTTGTCCCTTACGACTATTTATCGCTCCCCCCTCCCTCTTTCTCTTTCGATGTGCTTTGCTTCCGCCATCATCGCCAGGTAATTCA
>JAOBAT010108868.1:0-14827 GCA_026413305.1 Hydrozoanthus tunicans
CAAATAGTATGTCAAAACACTCCACTTATGTGGTTACTTTTATGACAAATTACAAAGTACATATTGAACAGTTTCACAAAATCCTTTTGAATGTAAAGAGTTTTGATTTAGTTTTCTACAATGTAGGTACTACTCTATAAATAACAAGACAGGATATAACTGTAGATCAATAAAAACACTACAGAATTAATTCCATTCGTTCTATAACAAACTAAGTGCATGAAGTTAAATGAAACAAAATCAGAAACAATTTGTTCATATTCATTATTATATGTATTCTTCTTATATAGAGAGACATCATACTTAGCACGAGCAATGGTAATATAAGTCTTAAAAGTGCATTAAAACAGGATATTGTGAAAAATCCGACACAATACGGTGGTTAAATTATATTAACCTTGATGAAAAGGTTTAAAAACAGTTTATTTTTATTGCAAACTTTTAAATAACTTGAATTTATATATATAGTCAAAAAAATTTTTTCTCAAGACCCCCCTATCTATCGTTTTCAATTTTCAAGACCCCCCTCATTTTTGCTTAAAAAATTTCAGGGCCCCCCATTTTCTCCTCCCCCCCCCCCTCCAACTTAGATAATGACCGGTCCCTTATAACGTTATCTACTGTATCCAATGCTCTAACTGCAGTATTTTATGTATTGGTGAAATTGGCCGTCGTTTGGGTAATCGGATTAGAGACCACCTACAGGATATACGTAATAACGATATATCCAAACCCGTCTCCCGCCACTTCAATTCTGCCGGTCACTCTGTTTCTGATTTTACGGTTTTTTATATTTCTTTAGTTAATGAAGACAACAACTATTGCAAAACTAAAGAAATGCGACTAATCCTTTTTTGGGTACTTTAAATCCCCATGGGATGAATGAGCGCTTCTGTTTAAATTAACCTGGTCCTCTACACTCACCTTTTTGTTTTTTCGTTTACACACCATATATTTTTTTTCATACTTTTCCGTTATTTTTTTCCCTTGGGGATTTCCACATATATATTATTACCAACTACTTTTCACTCGCCGGTTTTCCTCTTTTTTTTCTGGACAGCCAGTTTGAAACGACAGTTTACTTTTATCTATTTTATACGAAGTTCAAATACTGAAGCTATCTCTCTTTCATTCCATCTGTGTTTTAAGGGATTTTGTAGATTCAAACCATGGACGGAGATATCGGAAGAAACATGAGGAAGAATGGCCACAACGCGCGCTTTGGGTTTATTTCCGCCTGAAGTCATCTTCTGGATAACTTGCTGAAGTTTTAAAAAGCTTTTTCAGTATCAATTTTTAGTTATTTTATTGGTTGGACTTGAAGTCCGGCAAAGACAGCTTTGAAACACGAAATTAAAAACCTTAGTTTTTTTAACTTGTTTGGAAATATGAGGCATAAAAATGCGCATTTGCAGTTTGGTTGAGATTAACCCAATTACTATTTGGCAAATCATTCACGAAACTAAAATCCGAAAACTAGCAAAATCCGGTAAATTTTACGAAAGTTTATTTTATGATAGTACAAAAAAATCACTTGCCTTAAAAACAGATGTTTATTGGCAGTTTCCGAAGCCCTCGTTGTGGTTTCCGGCATGCTTCCTATATCTCAATGCCGAAGTTATCAATATACGACGGTGCTAATTTACACTCCACTGGTAGAAATAGAAGATAAGTCATCTTACTGGTTGGGTTTTCTCGTAAGAGATGAAGAACGTGGTTCATTAAGCAGTAGGCAAGTTTGAGGCGGTAAACTGCCTCGGGTAATTAGCGAAGCTTTTTGCTCCTTCCAATGCATGATGTAAAATATTCGAGATAATGGTATAATCAAAACACTCTATATCTTGAGTAATATCTTAGCGATGGACCGGAAGGTGAAGCGTTTGTAAAGATGAAGTTTGCTCCGGTGCCCGCCATTTTGGACGAGAACTTTTAATTCATGTACCGCACTTTTGATAAAAACAAAATTATTTTCAGGTGCAAAACTTGGCCGAACCAGCGCGCGCAAAAATTTTCATTGAAGAACTTGGTTCGTAGCTTCAGAATCATTCCAAACCAAGCTTTATGTTTTTTCTCTTTTTAAAATTTTATGCAGAGTTTCATTTAGCTCTTGCTTCGGCGTGCGACGGTTCTTGAAGTAACTAAAGCAAAAGCAAACGTCGCTCTTATCAAAGTTTTCTTTTGTTTATTCGTCATGATAGGCAAATCTACTGAGATGATACCAGTAGGGTAAACAATACAATGATCTGTGATGTTCAAGGCTATCGAATAAATCGTTCTTGTTAATTAAGCCATAGCTAAAAAAGAACATCAGCGGCGAGCGAGATGGGGACGAGCACCCTCTCGCAAAATGATCTAAAAACCTGAAGCACAAGAAGCGTTTTTGTTAAATGAGGTCTGGTCTTGTAATAAATCCAGCTGTGAGCAAACTGACAACTCGCATTTACAAACACTTTAGGGCAGATTTAGAGGGTACGTACTGTAACACAACAGGGCTGCTTTCTCGGCAAAACATTAGTGTATTTTAATTGACAATAAATAAAGATGTTTTCCGACAGGTCCTGAACAAGCAAATTTGCTAGTTCTTAAATAACAGGAAAAGTTTACACATATTTTAAAAATACTATGCCTGAAACGCGCGGTTTTGCCGCGACGCATGAGAAATAAAAATCAACCGCTCGGACGTGCTGTATTTTTTCTTCATATAAACTAAAAGACAAAAAGGAGCATGTTTTTTATGGTAAAAGGGGAACTGAACCCTAAAATAAAAGTTTGTCAAACAAAATCTTTAACTGAGTATGAAAACGATATTTTAAAAAATTCCTCGTATAGCGCAGACTTTCCGAGAAGTTCGAATTTAAAACATGTTTCTTGCTGCATTGTACCGGCGGCTCAGAAATAGGGGTTAAGCGGAAATAGAGTGAGGTTGTGGCGCCAGATATGGGTAAGAATTGGCTCGGACTGAAAAACTTTATCACTGGAGTGAGATATCGCACACAACGTAAGTTGTAACTTTCACTCTTGACTGTGTAAGCGAGCTTATGACAATAAAAACAGTTCAAGCGCTCACTCGCTCCCCATAATCTACGTCACACGTTACCTTCATTTACCGCTGACGAGTCGACAAGCGCCCACGCTTAATGACCCCAAACGACACGAAACACACATAACAAACTATAATTTCTCGGAGAATCAGTGCGACACAAGAAAAAAAGTTTTAGATATGTTCTCAACACCTTGAAGGATTTCATTTAAAAATGTTGGTTTTAGAGTTCAGTTCCCCTTTAATAAGCCACGTTTTCAAAATGCGTTGTATCGGGGTTTTCAAGACTCGATTTATTAGTTACGCAAATCGTGGTTTGTATCTGTGCTCGACAAGTGTAAACAGTTGTCTTTTTGGCGTGTCAGAAATAACCAGAAATTAAGACGTTCGCTTGACGTCAATCAATGGCCTCAATTCCCCAACGTACTTGTTGTGGTAAACCGCTGGCCTGTTACGTTAATCTTAACTAAAATGTTCGTCTTGTTTTGCGCAATGGAGCTACAGATAAAAAAACTTGAAAAGCAAAGCTTGAAACAATTGATGAAGGAAACAAATCTAACTTTGATAAACTAAATAACCTACAAAAAGTGTTCGGCTGTTGTCTTGTCAACAAATGATTGTTGTAATTCCTTAATGGAACAACTTTTGACCACAGCCTACAGATGCTTAATCAAATTTTAACGCAAAATTTATGTCGGTCGCTATCATCCTCCAATAAACATTTTAGGAATAAAAATTGCCTTCAACTAAACCGTTTCAAAATAATTTTCGAGTGGTTTGAAATAAACCTTAAACCCCGTGTACCTTATAACTACGCACTTCTTTGTAAAAAATAACTTTATAAGAACAACGGGGCTCAGATTGGCCAAAATTTAAGAACAGGCTGAGGCCAGTCGGGGTCGATAGCTATATTTTATTTTTACTCATTATTCGCAGCTTTTTTCTTTTTATCTTTGTCATTGTCTCAAATTTTTACCGGTACTATACACGTAACTATACTTGTCGAGAATATTGCTCTTTACAAAATACGTGTATTGCAATACCTTTAGGCTTAAGTTTCATTTGATTTCAACCATTAGCATAGAAATAAGAACAAGGCAAAAATTTACGATCAATGAGCCTCGGCCAAATTTACTGGTTCTTATATTAACATAAAAACCAGAACACTCTAATTCTAACGCTTTAGCTGGTAAAACCGTTTTGATCTTTTCAAAAAGGTCGTTTTGACTTGGTTTTTATACGAATGCACTTTAAACAATGCACTGAAAGAAAGTTCTATTTTGTCAGAAGAGCTAGAAAAAAAAAAGCAACGGCCACCTTTTTATTATTAGCAACAAATGTAAATCAAGTATACAGCAGTGTTTAGTTTCAGCATACAATGTATTCAGGCAACCATTATTTATACATAGCACTAATTTTACTAGAGAAAATTGTCATAAATATTAACATGATTTTTTTTTCTCGTTTTTTTTAAAATTTGTCACACGGTACACATTACAATGTAAGGATTAATTAAGAATAACGAAGCATTAGAAAGTGACAAAAAAGCCCAAAAAGAAACCACAAGGCTTATGGACTTTGGGCTTTCTCAATAAGTAAAACCATTAATTAAATACTGAAAGGTGTCCACTTAACTAAGTGTGAATAAAAGTTCTCTTTCAAAACATCTAACTTCCCTTTGTGTAATGTAACTTCCGACTCTACACGATAAACTGACATCATCTTCCATAAAGGTAATCTTACAAAATTCAGTAGCCAAACAATGAACCTTCGAGAAATTTTGCCCACAACTAGTTCCGAAACAGAATAAAACTTTAGCACTGGGTGTCGTTCGGCCCTAGCCGTTATTTGAGAGGGGCATGTAGTTATAAATCGTTATAGACTGTTTATCCTCCTTTGCTACTGTCTTTTTCGTCTTGTTTTGAATAACACAAAAGATATCAGCTTAATTGTCTTACAGAACCGAGTTACCATACTTCTAATATCTAGCCAATAACAAGAAAACGCCCGAACCTTGTATTTTTACTTAAATAGGACATGCGTCAACTTAGTTTGTGTTCACTTCCTCAGTTCCCAGATCTTTCCAGCAAGCAATTCGATAAAATGCCAGCTTATTCATCGCGTTTAATTGTGTTTACACTTAAGGTATAACGATGCTTTAGAATA
Organism: Hydrozoanthus tunicans; assembly: GCA_026413305.1. Lineage (NCBI taxonomy): Eukaryota > Metazoa > Cnidaria > Anthozoa > Zoantharia > Hydrozoanthidae > Hydrozoanthus > Hydrozoanthus tunicans. The sequence continues at coordinate 5,207 of JAOBAT010108868.1, forward strand.
AAACCCGATGTTCTATTAAATAGTGTTTGTATTTTTGTGTTTCCTTAGTTGAAATGGGGCAAGTAACAGCGGTTTGAATTAATTAATCTTATAAACAAAATGGTTCTTTTTCATACAAAGAAGCCATCGAAAAATATAGCACGCCTTATAGGGGGTGCCATATCGCTTTCATACACGACTATAACACAGTTATTTATACCTTTATCTTTTCCGTATTTCATTGCTTTATCGTTTTTCAAAAATATCTTCAAGAAAACGTTTGAAAAAACTACTATTTATAGAGTCAGTAACTTACATTATTCATAGCACGTAGTCAAATATTGCGTGATCAACACTAATATCATATCAAACCACTAATTGTTATAGTGAGAGGCAGATGTGTTATTATTAAAACATTCAAGAATGGCTCAAACTGCCGTGGGTGTGTTAATGTATTCAAGCACGCGCTAGTTTAGTCTATATAAGGGATGGGTACTCCATTAGTACTCATTTAAGCATTGGAGCTTTCAATTGTTGGTTCGAAACACAGAAATCGACGATTCACAACTACAATTCTTTTTGAATTGTTGACAAGGTAAGGTTGTCTTTTAAAGTTCAATGTCTTCTTTACAGTTTCGGTAATTAGAAAGATATGTCAAAGAAGCGTATTTTTTGAGCTCTATATCTTTTGCTTATCGGTTAAGTGCCGTTAGTTCGGTCTTCAGTTGATGTGTTTATGAGTGCATGTGTGAATGTGGTCGTTTTGTTTCAGATAATTTAGATTGATTCTATAACTATAAATAAGAATGCCGCGCCCGTTATCAGCCTCAAATTTCTTTTATATATCTTTCAAAAGGTGTGTTACTACTGTAATATGGTCCAAATTCAAATTGTTTACAAATTGTTTACAACAAAGAGGCGAAGACACTTACTGTTGTTTCTTATACCTGCGGCTTTTTTATTCCCGGCTCATGTGCCTTTTGACAAGCCCTTCGTCAGAAACTGCTTTGAACAAAACTTGACGTAAACAGATTAGAATTAAAGCCGGCTTGCCATCTCCTTTTCACGGTTTTCCATTTTTTTGGTATTAAGTTTGCCCTTTGCACAATCTAGTTAAAAGTATAAAGACTTGCAGAAAATTTAAAAAATTTGAGAGTCATTTACTATCCAACAACAGTATGTAGCCTCCAAAATTTATAAGGTTTTAACAAAAGAAGAGATTGAAAACAGTTTTTCAACATACAGCATCTTTGAGTTGTTTTTCGTTTCTTTACACTTTGTTTTAGGAAAACGATTACTTAGTAATCAATCGCTTGTTTCATTTAGTTAAAGCCGTAGTAACCCTTTCAGTTCCAGTGAGCTATCAATATCTAACTTTTACTTAGTTAACACATACAAGAGAAGATATAAGTAGAAAGTTAGAGAAAGTTAGAACGGATAAAACAAACAAACGATTGAATATGAAACATAGAATTCTCCCAAACTTGTTTCACGAAAATTATGGGGCCTACTTTAGAGAATTTACCAAAACGCCTTGGGCTGAAAGAATTAACCAGTGGATGCGTTATGAAACATTTTAAATTCTAAAAAAACCTTCTTGTCTTAACGTTGCAGATGAACAAATTTTTTGCTGTTTCCCTGGTGCTGACAATGATGATGTTCTTGTGTGACGCCTCAAGTATAAGGCCTTATGAAGAGGACGAAGTGTTTGTCTGTATTAGAAAGTGTGCAGATGGTTATGCAGACTGCTATCGCCACCGGAGCTGTGACAAATGTAATGAAGAAGACAAAGTATGTTTGCGCTATCGAAACTGCGGGCAATGTAGTCGAGCTCGCTTCGAATGTATGAAAAGCTGCTGACCATTTTCGGACTGACTTGCAATAAGCCGATATAAAGCATTGTATAAAATTGAGCTCCTTTAAGAATTAGATAGTTCTCCATTCGCAACAGAGAAACTACTTGCTTCGTTATGAATAACTATCCAAAACGGTTCGTAATTCAGTTTTGAGATGAGCTGACTGAGACCTCGATAAGGAGCTGAATAGCAATTATATCTTACTAGTTTGATGTAAATAAACGATCATTAAGAACATGTTAGAATTATTGTTGTGGTAAGAACTGAAGAACGTTAGCAGCTGTTGTTTCAACAATAAACGATTGTCGCAATAAAACTGTGCTTTGGTTTCCGTTTGGCAAGTTCAGCGGGTATACTCATGCCTTTATTTTAACCACGTCGCTAGCAGGGTTTAAGAATAAATCGTCCTTTTGTAACAGTCGTATCTTAAGGTGTTAAAATAGCCAGTCCGGTGTATTTTAGGGGTTGTTAAAGGAAATCTTGTATTCTTAAGGGTTGAAAAACGCGAAGCTATTAGGCAGCTTCCAGCCCCTCGTTTTGGTTAACTGACGTGCTTACTGTACACGAAGTTAAGACAAAAGTCCTTCGGCGAACGTCCTATTACGCGCGCGCCTTTATTTATACCGTATATCATGTTCAACACAAAACACAGGGGGACATAGCGCCTAACCGCTAGCTATTTAGAAAAAAAATGTCAATTTTCAATTATTAGTTTTTAGGGTAATTTCGGACCAAGAGGTATTTTTTAGGGTGAAAAACTTTTATGCTTAGTAACTTTTAGTTATGCTTAGTAACTTTTGGGACTTTCCGACGGTTATCCCAACATTTTTAACTTTTTTTTATTGTGCTTGTGCACAGCTTTCCAATAAAAAGCGAACAGCGATGAGCCCCATTCACACCACACAGAACTATCACATGCGGCTCGGATAAAAACAGTACGGGAACCAAGAAACTTGGTGCGGTCGGCTAAACTTTGCAGTGTAAACGGTCAGTTCTGCGCCAAAATTTTAGGTACGAAATCAAACTTTTCATCCGCGCATGCTAGGTCTTCATGAGAAGAAATCCGAGTGCAGATAAACTTGGTACCGTTTTCACAAACGTCAGCATGAAGATGAAGAGTAATTGCAAAAAACCTAATGAAACAATGAACCAACAGCTCAGATTGATAAAAATAGCGATAAAGAAAGTACTATAGATGAAGTAAGCCTGGCGAAAAGCACCTAGATGCCAAACCTTCAAAACAAAAAAAACTTGCAATTTATCTGAGCTAGCCATACTCGTTCTATTTAGAACCCACGTCATTTGTATTCATGCAGTATCAAGATCGAATTCGGAGTAGTTTAAACGGGCTTCAAATTTTTTGTTGACCAAGCTTTTGTACCTATATATGTTAACGCGAGTACATCAGCTCGAGTGTCTTCAAAGCTTGTTTTGGCTGTTGTTGTTTTCTATAATTTAACTGCATGTTTTGTATAACAAACTCTGTTATCTTTAAAATCGTTCTGTTATTGAATTGATCTTCCTGATATTATGAATTTTTATCCCTGAAATTATTTGTACTTTCAAAAGAAACCGAATACTTCTTGTATAACGTTTCCGACACATAATTGAATAGATGCACTTAAATAAAACAGAAATGGCCCGCTACTTCAAACTGTAGTCTGTTTTCAAAATTTTTACCTTAAGGAAATTATCTACTATGCTTAGCCATTATTTTGCTGTTTTCTTAATGTAAGCAACATAAAATATTACAGTCTGTTATCTTCACTTGTTCTTTTTCCTAAATAACCGTCTTGGAACTGTTTCCAACCGAGTGATTCATTAACAACATCTGCTTCTTTAGGGATGACGGCATTGTGTCTCGCTTACTTGAATAGTGTCAGAAAAGAAAACAGCTGGCAAAATCCAGAGCTTAAAACAGGCGCTAGAGGAAAAACACGAAACCTAGACTCTATTAGCCAAACTCAAAATACAAACTTCCGTACACTTGGTTCTTTGCTTTGTGATAATATATCGTTGATTATGCGCGTTTAAGCACATTATACCGGTAAAGATCAAATCCTTTTCTAAATCGCCCTTAGGTCTAAGTTCTGTCTGAAGTTAATTTTTTCACACACTTTCAGTACTTTCCTTTAGCGGTCACAGTTCAGTGCTTTCTGTAATTTCACAATGACTCCATTAGTTTTACGCCACAATACAATGCCCAAACTGACAGTTAATAGAAAAAAATTAAAGTACATATGAAATGAAGAATTTTATTACCTCAGTGGATTTTGAGGAATAGCGATGAAAAGATTTCGTTGAAAACTCTTATAATTCTTTAGACATTTTAAAAATATCTAAAGTTTTCAACTGAAGGCGTCACGACTTCTTAAAAAGCCAAGGTTGGGCTGCTGATCAGTATCTCGAGATAAATAGGTCATCAGTCCAAGTATGGCTCAAATAGTTGGGCAGCAGATATAAAAAAAGTTCAAATATGTCGGAATCACTCGTTACGTCATCAATACAGAATATCTCAGAAACCATGGAAGACTTTGACAAAAACTTTTAACATCAAATTCTTCATTTAGCAAGGTCTACTCACTGAAGTAATAAAACTTTTCACTTAGTATGAACTTTAACGTTTCTATTCTGAAAATTTGTTTTTGTTGACATGAGAGATTACGAGGACTGCGTCACTAGTACTTTATCGTGTTGGTTCGAAGTGTCCTTCCATTATCTCGCTTTAAGGATGATAATCGGAACAACAAAACTCAGCTCCCGCTCACCACTGTAAAGGATGATAATCGGTACAACGACACTCAGCTTTCCTTGTAAAGGATGATGATCATTACAACGACATTCAGCTCCCCCTGTAAAGGATGATAATAGGTACAACGAAACTCAGCCCCCACACTTCACTGTAAAGGATGATAATCGGTACGACACTCAGCTCCCACTCACCACTGTAAAGGACGACAATTGGTACAACGACACTCAGCTTTCCATGTAAAGGATGATAATCGGTACAACGACACTTAGCTTTCCATGTAAAGGATGACAATTGGTACAACGACACTCTGATTCCACTGTAAAGATGATAATCGCCACAAGGACAATCAGCTCCCCCTGTAAAGGACGATAGTCGGTACCACGAAACTTTTGCAGCTCGCTCTGTAATATATAGTACTTAGTACGATGCTACCTTGTATTCAGAGGAGAACAACTTACGTAGAGACATCAAGAAAGCCGCAAAGGGTCAGACACTCAATCTCGCCCTACAGACAGGACAGAGTTTTGAGCAACCCCCCTTCTTGCGACGGATGTGATAGCGCAGTGATACTAGTATAAGTACAAGGAAGATGAGAGCTATCTGTCTCGCTGTACCCAGAGCTTTGTGGTGTTCGAAGATGAAAGGATCACAAGAGAGCTTTCTGTATCGCCGTACCCAAAGCCTTGGATTGTTTGAAGAATAAAGGATCACGAAAGAGCTAAATGTCTCGCCCGTACGTACCAAGAGCCTTAGAGTGTTCGACGATTAAAGGATCTGGAGAAAGCTTTGTGTCTTGCCATTGTCAAAAGCCTTGGAGTGTTCGAATATTAAAGGATCACGAGGGAGCTGTCTGTCTTGCCATTGTCAAAAGCCTTGGAGTGTTCGAATATTAAAGGATCACGAGGGAGCTGTCTGTCTCGTCCGTACTAACAATTTTGTATTGTTCGAATATTAAGGGATCACAAGAGAGCTATCTGCCTCTCCCGTATCGAGAGCCTTGTAGTGTTCGAATATTTAAGGGTCACGAGAGAGCTCTATCTGTCTCGCCCGTTCTAACACCCTTAGAGTGTTCGAATACCAAAGGATCACGAGGAAGCCATCTGCTGAAAATTACAGTGAGCTCTTTTCCTTGCTTCAAACGTGTGGATCGTGCTTTGTTTTTTTCGTCTCCCCATAAACCGTGCGCTACGCCGTCTCAAAGAGCGTATGAACGAATGATACAGAAGGCCCATGATAAATTATATATCATGCAGCTGTCTCTGAACACTTCTTGAGTAATGCACACTCTTATATAATTGCACAGTTATCACTCGATCCTGTTGTTAAGTGTTGTAGTTTGAGGTCATGTGACCATATCTAACTTATAAAAACCAATCAGCTTTGACAAAATGATATCCAGAAATGGAAAGGTTGACATAATTAAGCAAAATGGCCAAATTTTAGCTGTTGAATTCAAATATATATAAAAAAAAATTGAAAGGAACAAGAAGATGTTATGACATTAAATTTTTCTAAGGATTTGTGACATTTTAATTTCGCATACATTTACTTATAAAAATGTAAGTTTTATATTCGCTCTTTATGTTGTTTTTGAAGTACTTAACGAAACTATGCCTTCTGTAGATGTGACAGCTGACGTTACAAGAAAACCTGTTTTGAACCTGTCAAGGGCCTCGTGGAGAGAAAAAACGAGAACAGAAATTTGTAGACTTGTATTCGTTCGACATGTGGTCGAAGTGAACACTGGATTGTAGTTGTTCAACATGTGGTCGAAATGAACTCTGAATTAATCAAGATGAACTCGGAATTGGTCGACAAGTGGTCGATATCATTACATTGAAATAGTTCGCAGGATCGAGTCTCATTAAAAAATTGGAGTTGTTTGTACAATTGTTAGACAAGAGTCTCGTTCGTCATTCACGACACCTTCTTACATAATAAGGTTAAACTGCTCTTTCCATTTCTGAACATTATTTTGTCATAGCTGATTGGTTTTCAAAAGTAAGGTGTGATCACGTGACCTCGAACTAACTTCGAACTTTCGGTCACGTGACAGGAAATAATAGAAGCCATTGACTTAATTGTTAATTCTCAATTCAGTACTTAAAAGATTTAGATATGTGGAATGCATATTGACATTTATGAAGAGTAATTAGAAATTTGGTTGGCCAGTGTAAGAAAGGTTTTGTAAGCTTTAAGGTTATTACTGACACTTCTGTGACGGGAATGGCCTTTAAATACAGTTATCCAAGGTAAACATTGACCAATGTCATACGTAAGTATTAAACTGGCGCCATGGCGCTTTATTTCAAGACGAAGTTAATTTGTTGACGAGGCAGATGCTCTTTTGTGGCGAACTCGCTTTCAAACATGATCAAAAAACAGCTTGTTACGTTATTTTGCTCTGTAAGAAGACATTTGTAGCTTTTGCTGTAGTTTAGAACAGTTCAGTAGTGTTCTTAATGATTTTTCTACGTTGGAGCTTCATATAAGTAGTGAATGAGAAATTTAGGTCTTGCGAAGAGGTTGAGCAAGTTCTGTTTTCTTGTTCCTCAACGTTTTATAGACTTTTACTGTCATAATCATTTGGATGTATTGATGAATCATCCTACACACGTTAAACCAATATTAGCATGGCGTAGGAGGTCTTTAGAAGCTCGCCGACAATCAGAATAAAAGAGCTAATAGCTGAAATATAGTTACCGGCCGTTGCTTTACTAATGTACTTATTCAATCAAAGAAAAAACAAACCAAAAAGATCATTAAAACCTGAATATCAGTCGCGTGGTCAAAGTCATTAACGAACAGCTTGTGTTATTGTGGTCTTCTTAATACATGCATACACACGTATTCAATATCATTGAGTTAGACTTACATAAACATTAAACTCTTACTGGTTGGAGCATTCGGGTTGGTACAGTGGTGTAGGTTGCACATATTTTTGCCGATTTTAAGGTAAGTACTTTGTAGTTAAGTATTAGCTACAAGGGTTTTGTAAAAACGTATTTTTCATTTCTCGTTTCTTTGCTTTTAACGGAAAGTTTTGTTTCAGTCTGAAGTGCCTAAAGTGTTGTCGTATAAACAAATTTTCTCTTATATAGTTTTTTGTGTGAAACTTTCCGTCACAGACGCAAGTCTAACACACCTTTTCAACTGTAAGATGCCATGTTCAGTTCAAGAAAATGTTTTGATTCTGAGAAAACTTCATGGCTTAAAGTCTTCCTATCTTACCAACAATTTTACTATGTACATTCCGCGTTTTTTCAGTTCAGCTAAGTCCCACCTCATTTTAAGGTTTAATCAAAATAACTTTTCAATTGTGGGAAACCAAGAAACGGTTACCCATCAAAGCAAGGATTAGCCAGCGAAAAATTTTGAAGTTAAAGGGGATGCCGTACTTTGTTTCGCCTCTTGTGTCGGATGGGGAAGAGGGGTTCCTGAAGTTCTTTGGTGTGTCCTTTCATTTTCTGCTGCCAACTAAACAGCTCAAGTTCCCCAAACGATCTCATTCATTCTCAAACTTAACGCCGAATTCTAGAGATCTTTTTGACAAAATACAATGCTGAGTCATTGTCATATAAGAAGACGGACAAGTCGTCTCACTTCCAGTCAAACAAATCGACCATCTTAAACTTACAACTTAACTGTCGAACAAACAGTCAAATTAGTTATGCGTGTATAAAGGAAATCTACAAATATCAATACCAGGTCCTTTGCACTAACATTTAATTTTTCTGTTTGTACGTCGGCAGCACAGTGACCGAGCGTTAAGCGTGTTCGGCTCGTAATCCTGAGGTCGCGAGTTCGAGTCCCGGTCAGACCACTGTGTTGTGTCCTTGAACAAGACACTTTACCCGACTTTGTTCCAGTCGACTCAGCTGTATAAATGAGTTCCATTTCTGCTGGGAGCTAACCTGCGATAGATTAGTGTCCTGTCCAGGGGGATTCAAAGACTCTCACCTGCTTAACACTACAGAAACCGGAGATAAGCGCCGGCCCAATGGGCCAGTAGCTATAGGCTCGAGAGAGGATTTAGCTTTTTACGTCAGGGATTTGATTTTCATGACAACCAACAAAAGAAGATTTGTTCGTCTAGCTTTTTACACTAAGACGGACAAATCAGCAGATGGCTTGTCCGTCCTCTAATCTAAAAACGACTTATTTCTTCTCTTTCTCATCGTCATGACTTTTGAACAATTCGTGAGATTTCAAACAACACTACACGAGCCCCAATTCTTGCTTACTGTGTCCGTGTGGGGGGTGGGGGGCTAGGGGTGTGGGATTTGGGCTACGTATGTTTGACCGTTTGGATGCATATATAAATAAAGTACAAATTATGTTTCTCTTGATGAATGTCTAATCGTGGAATCTGTTTCTAAACGTCTCAGATGGAGAAACCTATTTCTGTGGTCTTGGTGCTGACAACGGTTGCTTACCTGTGTGATGTCGCTTTAGCAACGCCTTCGTTTGAGGACACAGTTGAAGTTTGTGTGAGAAAGTGCTCAAATGGTCTAGCAGATTGTTATTATCACAGAAAGTGCAATGACTGCGCACAAGAAGATTCTCAATGTCTTCTTAACAAGCTCTGTCCAGACTGTGATAAAGCGTATTTAAAATGTGCCAAAAGATGTGGCTCACACCCGCAAAAACGGAACAAACTGGTTGGCTTCTCCTTTGAGTAAAGCAAAGTTTTGATGTTCAACAAACGCTTTGTTATAAGCAACTAGCTTATAAACGTCATTCATTCTAAAGACTTTCTCTCAAATAAACTGAATAAAAGGCAATTCTTCGTTATACGTGTACATATATAATATTTTTGTTCCTGACTAAGAAAAACAACTACTTGGCTGTAAGGGACGGACTATTTGATCTCTTGGGAGGGGGAGTGGAATAATGATTACTATGCAATTTTTTTTTCAGTAAAGCTTCAAAAAAAACAATCTTTTTTTCCCATTTCAAAACATTCTCTTCATAGGATTTCGGCTTGCAATTTTTTTTGTATAAATATTTCGACTTCCCCTCCACCCCCTTCCC
>JAOBAT010108879.1:0-14824 GCA_026413305.1 Hydrozoanthus tunicans
GGGGGGGTTGGATTGGCTGATTTTCCATCCCCAACTAACGAAAAAGAAACAAAACAAAAAGATACGATTTATCAAAAATTTGTTACTGAGCGTCGACAAAACATGCAAAATATTCGCAGGTTTACAGATAATCAACAATTTTAGAGCCAGCGAAATACTGTTATTGATGCGCAAAGAATAAGTGCAAAAGGTGGTGCGTTGAGAGGCACTTAACAATCGAAACCATATTCGGATTGTATGAGTTTACTGTCATCACACTAAACGAAATCTGCGAGCCGTGGAATGACGATCGCTTCTATCTGAACGATGAGGAATGGAGCTTAGATGCTAAAACTAAGACTCTGGCAAATGGACTAAGACATTCTATGAAGAACTTTGGACACATCTCGAACTTTGTCTGCGAATCGAAGGAGATGGTACAGCCCACATAGTACGTCGAGTTGTTTCTTCGCTTCAAGATCGCTTTGTAGATGTAGTTTTTTGCTTAAAACAGATTGAAGATGTTATTACATTACATTCGTGCTGAAATCGCCGTGAATATCCACCCCTTTTTTGAAATCCTGTATCCGCCCCTGCCGTTGTCATAATGGTATATTGCCCCACCCATACCTACAGGGGAAAATATTTGTTGTTTCCCAGCATGCAGCGCATAGCTTTTCGTCTCTGTAGTGTTTGAAAGTAGCCGGCCAGAGAAGTTACAAAATATCACCTCTTACTCTATTTAAACAACTACTGCCATGACGAAGCAACACCAGCATAACCACCATCATCATCACTTACCAAAATATTTGGAAAACGCCAGCGAGTTTCGCGTTTTCGTGTTTCATTTGATTGAGTCCAAATTTTTCGGTGTCGCCATTTTGTTTGTGATACTTTTGAACACTGTTATACTAATAACGCAAACAGACGAACAAGTTGCAGTACAAGCAGGTAGGAGTATATATGAGAAGAAATTAAATTTCACTTGAAAGGGAGCAAAAAATATTAACTCTCCTTTTTGTATTAGTTAGGCATTGTACAAAAAAGACACAAAAAGCATAAAATTAAGATCAATAGAGGATTGATTGGCAAGCAGTCGCAAGCTTTCATTTTATGTGCTTTGAGGGACTTGTCTTGCACACTTTTGAAGATTTTAATTTCCATTCAACCAATAAATTATTAAGTTAGATGAAAAAAAATAGATAAATGAAATTAAAGCCCATTTGCAACTTTAAATAAGAAACGATCGATTAAATTTATTTTAAAGTCGTGCTTGTACTATTTGCATCGTACATTGTCATCCACTGTTGTACCGGATGAGGGCGGAAGGAAACTTACCTAAAGTTTGTTAGTTAAAAACTTTTTTGTTAACTGAGTGGTTAGCTCAAACATTTGTTAGTCTTTAGAAAGTGTTTTGTTTTGCAATTTAGAATTTACCCGTGGTACTTGTACATATGATTTAAGTTTTGTTATGAATTGTTTTTCACTTTTCGCCGAGAATAAAAGCGTCTTTTAAAACCTTTTTTCCTTTATAAATTTTTCAGTTCATTTTAAAAAGGCTAATAGTTTTTGACATTTAATGGCGCCATCGCTTGAGGCCATGGCGGAGTGTTTTGAAAGTGACACGAGGGACCAAAATTTGTTCAGCAACCGCGAAAGGATCTATAAATGAGTCGTTCTACATTGTTGGTAATACAATACCTCACATAGTGTGAAGACAGAGAATGTTAAACTTCATTTGTGTTTAAAAATGTTTTTGAACTCGTAAGCGTGGAAGAAACTTCTAAAACCGTAGGTAAAATAATATTTTTATTGCTACTATATTGTTATTCGTATCATAATCGTTGTTAATAAGTACTATCAATAGTATTGTTATAAACAATATTAATTATTAGAGGTTTACACTCTTGACGAAGTAATCATTTTTCGTTCTAACCAGTAAACGCCATTACAACTTTTGTATCTTGTTTATTGCATTTGTTCTTGTTTATATATATATTTTTTAATCTTAATCAAATGTCATCATTTTTATTGCGCTCAGGTAGGATTATGAATCAAGGTAATACTACAATGTTACTAAGCTAACAAGTTCTTTTACAACTTTTTTATATGTTTTCATTTACTTTCCAATATTTTAAAATTCTTATCATTGTTATTTAAAACTAAATTTAACTTTTTAACACTTTTTTCAGTTGTTGTAAGTTTAATAGAACTTGATTAGTAAAATTACTATCAGCATCATTATTATTATCTTAATAAGATTATTGTCATTATCATCACTATCATCGTAATTGCCATCATCATATGTCACTATTTTATATTGTTGTTGTCAATATTTTTGTTGAAAACTGTTACTATTTTATCATCTATAATTGGTAACAAATCGTGGTGGCTCGTGGTTTAGGCTGGTACTTCACAGTCGTGGACAGCGTGTTTCTCGCCATATACTTCGTGGAAATCGTGCTGAAGCTTTATGCGCTTGGACAGACGTTCTTCCGATCTGGCTGGAACATAATGGGTACGTAGTAACTCTTGTACAAACAGATGAGACGTGTTCTTAATTGATATTAATCGAAAGAGGATTGGCTAGCCTTATGAAGTCATCACTTCTCATTCATCCACCAAACGGCAACTTTCAAGTCATCACGCAGGATTTCTCCAGCTGTAGGCAACGTCCGACGGCCATGTCTAAACTCTGATTCAAAATTTGTTGTATAGATTACTTAAATGTCGTTAAATGTGTGTAAAAATATTTGTTTGTGAAACTAGGCTTGCACCGTTGTAGGATCAAGCAGAGTCGATTGTTCCAAACCCTTTTATCCGAGCCCTTCGTCTGAATAAAATTGCCGACGGCAAGTATTTTCAATTTGTCAGATTTTTAGTTGAACTTAGATCCTCATCAAATGCACTTTCACGTAGACACACTGCGAAGATTTGTAAGAGCTAGTTCCCTTCTGACATAATTTGGAACATAGTTTTTGCAATCTTTCCATAAAAAACTAAACTGCTTGAAACAATTAATTATGTTTAACATGTTGCCACTGGCACATGTTTTCTACGATAAAAAAACTGGTTATCTACAAGCAGTAAATATGGCAGCTGATTCAGTGTTGTGTGATACTTTCAAAAGCGTGAAACCTGTACGCTCTTACAGAACATGGTTTTTGTGCTCTCGACCAATCAGCGCAAAAGATTCACTGGGGTTATCTTATAAACCTTCTTATTGCAGATCTAATGATTGTGCTGACTACAACGGTTGACTTTTTGTTGCCATTGATTGTACGAAGCATCAGTTCCTTTGATGTTGCAGCTATTTTTCGTCTGTTGAGAATGTTCCGAGCGGTACGGGCCCTCAGGGCTCTAAGGGTGCTTAGGACAATTAGGTAAGGGTCGTTCACTAATTTAGATGATGATGATGATGATGATGATTTTAGTTTGAGAATGTTTAGAGTGTTAAGGGCTCTCAGGGCTCTTCTATGAGGGGTATCGAGGTAAGGACCATTCGTTAGAATACAGAATCTTGAGATCATAACGGGCTCACAGGACTAGCTCTTAGGCTGTAAGGGACAATGAGGTAAGGACCATTCATGTTTGCAGATGATGATGATGAAGATGATGTTATATTGAGAATCTGAGTATTATGGGCTGTTAGGGATAATAAAGTAGAAACCATTCAATGGTTGTGATGTTACAAATGATAAAGGTATAGGTAGTTTTTTGTCGCTCTGATGTTACCACGATTGTTGTTGTTTTTATGAAAAGGATGCTGTTGACGACCCTTAAGCTCTTCTTAAGTTTAAGGCAGCCTAGTCAGTGTACAATGTGGTGTCTGCCTCACACGCGAAACCGTAAGCATAGTCGTCGAATGACCTTAGACTACAGAATCTATCACCGGGTCGTAGCATTGGTCATTGCAGGGGCGTAGCCAGGGGAGGGGGGGGGGGGGGTGTCCTAGGATGCCCGTGACCCCCTTCCCCTTTTTGTAACAGGTGGGCAAAATCTAGTGAGCGCCCTCACTGGCTACGCCCCCAACTTTACTAAGGGGAAACGATTGTAACAGTCAAAAGAGTTATGAACCAAACTAACGATGTTCAATCAAAAACTTCAAATCTCTATTTTTAAGGTTCCTGAAAAACCTACAGGTGATCATGACGACAATCTTCAAGTCAATCCGGGCACTCAGCACAATTGTCATGCTGCAGTTCCTGTTTCTTTGTATCCTTTACTCGGCAGTGTTCATGCGGGGGCGTAAATTAAGCCCGGGCTTACAAAATTTTTGGAAATAAGGTTCTTTCTCCACCCTGTTTAATATTTTCTTTCTTTCTGAAGCATATTCTTCACTTTCTTAATAAATCTTGTTAGTCTATAAAAGACTTGTGTTAACGAATTTGTCCTGACTTATAGACGTTTGACCGATAGACGATTTAAAGCTTGGTGAAACAAGATGGCTTTGAAGCTACTAGTTTAAACTTTATACTGTATGAGCAACAACGCCAAATTTTAAATACTAGAGTAGGCAAATTAATTTGGTTATGATATCTAAAAGTAATCTGTTTAATTTCTAACCTTAATAGAGTTTGAAATAACACGAAACACCTCGTCCACTGCCGAGTACTCTGAAAGCCCCCGACAAAATATTTGAAATTTAAAGTAGTTTGCTAACCAAAAACATGTCTGTTACGAGTTATATTTTGATCCTAGTTCCTTTTTCTGCCCCTCTCCATCATCTTCTTCTCCTTTTTTCTTTTATTTCCTCTTTTCTTTTTTTACCCCATCATACTATTTTTTTACCAATACCACTATCATTGTTTTTATTTTCTTGACGAATTATCATGCAGATATGTTTGCTGTAATCGGCCGTGGCCTGTTCGACCGGGTAGCACCGGCGAGATTTGGCAACCTCGGTAAAGCATTTTTTACGCTGTTCCAGTTGATAACACTCGATGATTGGTTCTACATGTACAGTGACGTCGTGTCAAAGGATCCAGGTAATTGAACGGCTAAATGCATGACCACACATCCTTGCCGTTGAGAAACATTGTTTGCTGCTATATATTGAGCATCGGAAAGTTTACTGTGGGTAGTAGCTCAAGCAGGGAGGGAGTGGGAGTCAAGTCAAGAACCGAGCATATGGAAGAGGAAAAACGGAAATCCAAGAACTTAGAATGTAGATTTATATCACAGATGAGCACCAACTAGTTGAAAACAGCAATAGCTCGTTCTGAAAACGAAGCAACAAACATATAAACAGTTGTAAATAGGTAAAAAAAACAACACAAGAGCTCAAATAAACATTGAGGTTATTATCTATGATCTTAACAGAAACGCAAGGAAGGGGGCCGGTTTCAGTTATTCATGCTTCACAGCGTTGTCAGTGTTGGTTAGAGCCTGCAAGGTCTTTTAAGCTTTTGATTTTTTCATTTTACTGAAATGATGTAATTCACAAGACGTTTTGGATCTCTCATGAACTAACTTGTTGTCATTTCATTCCAGGATATTCGTACATCATACTGTACCTAATTGTGTACATCGTGTTAGAAAACTTCATTTTCATGAAGTAAGTGCTTCTAAAATCTAAAACAACTTGGACTACGTGATGACCTTAATGTATGGCTTGAGATACATTTGTTTATTTCTGTACAAACACACAATTGTGTTTTTGAAAATCGACAGAATTTTCTCATATCCCAAAAAGAGCACGATTAAAATATATAGTTACATGCATTAGCACTTTCTAGCTGTTGATCTTTTTTCCCACGTTCTTGTTCTACTGTAGTTTCTTGTTTTCCAATCTTCGCAAACTTTTGACAGTCCTTCTCCCTTCTGGTGAGTACAGTGTTTGTGCAATGTCTGATCCACCTAGAGAGAACAGGGCTGCCGAAAGATTGTGAAGACAGCCTAACAGTAAACTACAGAAGAACAAATGCGTGGGAATAAAGACAAGCAGCTAGAAGATGATAAAACCATGATGACCGGAATCAAGACTCTATCAAGTTACGGATGCACTTGGCAACTTAGAGAGCGCTTGAGAAGCTTTAACAAAAAAAACTCTCGTCCTTGGATCGTGTCATTTAAAAGCTAAATATCAACCAGTGTATGTTAAGCTTACACTATTAACAATGCATCCAGGTTTAAGGGGGAGTTGGTTGCAGGTTGTTTAACGTTATTTAAAAAATGAAGGTATATTTCAAATCAATACCTGTACCTCCAAAAAAACTAGAGTCGGAGTTTCAACCACCACAAAGAGACGTGTGCTTAAACCACATTACACTCAACTCAACCACATTACCCAAGCTTAAACAGTGAAACATGTACAACTTTGACCGTTAAAAACAATTGTTTATTCAGTTTGTTTGTAGCTGTGTTAGTAGACAACTTTCAAAGGACACTCACAGCGATGGAGGAAAAGAAAACACACAAGAAGCACAGTGGTATCCAGATAAGAAGCGTCTTTGTGGTGAGTTAGAAAGGGATTAGACAGGACGTCAACTTAACGAAATGTCCGTGCACTTAAGGCTAATTATCAAGTGCTGCGATAAATTGTCGATGATTCAAATTATAGGTTGTTTAAACCTACTACAAGTGTTCGTTGTAAAGAAGGTCTAAAACCTAATTTCACTTATACTAATGTTAAGACTTTATCTTTCTTTCTTGTCTCAATTGCAAAAAGCACAGTTGTATCCAGATCAGACTTGCGTCGGTGTGAGTTTGAAAGAGATTAGACTGGAAGTCAACTTAACCACATGTCTGTGCACCTAATCATCAAGTGCTGCGGCTATAGGAGTTGTACTTCATTACCGATGATTTGGGTTGTAGTTTGTTAAAACCTTGCAAAAACTTAGCACTGGGTCCAATCCCACCAGTGTCCGCTTTAAAGAAAGTCTAATATATATTCCTGTAGAATCTATGTCTGTCTGCCGAGTTGTCTCGATTGCAAATCAAGTTACAGTTGACTATATGATAACAGTTGTTTCTGTGTGCTGCTTTAAACATCACCAGGAGCAAGGACAAGATCCTGTGGACAAGGAAAGTGTCGTCTCGTACGCTGGCTCGTTTGAGGAAGAGTTCAATGAAGGTTCGTTTTCCTTAACCAGAGACAGTGAAATAAGAAATGAAACCTTAAGATGAGCCCTGATCAATCCATAGACAAAGTAAACTGTTTACCATCGAGCAGCTGTCTTTAGTGAATATTTAACACACTTATACTAGCCTGTAACGGACTCTAACAAATTCTGGTTACATAAATCTTTAGAAGGAGAATTAGATTTGTCAGTCTCGGTGCTAAACATAAGTGTTTCGTAACAACAAAACATTAAATTATCCTGTGTAAGATCCTTTATTTATAGTGTGAATCATTGAAGATTTTGACGCTTTCGAAAAAAATCTCGGTAGTCCCAACATAATGTTGGAAGCTAGAGGAAAACAGCAAGTTTACTGTTCCATGTGTTCTTGTTGTTTCAAGTTATTGTTTTTGGTAGAATCTTCTGATGAAGAGTTGGAGCTGGAAGAGGAAAAGAAACGGGTGATGAAAGTAGATGACTATTATCCACCAAATAAATACACAGCAAGGTATGCATGTCAATGAAGCGGTTTGAGGGTGTGTTTACATGATACTGGATCGAGTTATTTTGCTCCGATTTCTTCATTCCTCCTCTTGTAGATCTGCATTTGAGTGCTCAGTGTTTAGATGACTCTGGAACGAAAGAGATGTCATAGAGTCATTACGGATCGATACTTTTATTCCAGTGCGAGATTCTATCCAGGAATCTTGTAAACTGAGATCGAAGTTCACTGCGGAACAGGACCTATCTCGTCACCAGTGCCTTCGGTTGTTTGGCCTGCGATGTACTACCCAGCGCATACACAATTTCAAGCCAGATATGTATGTGCTGACCTGAAACGATTTCTTCATTCCTCCTCTTGTAGATCTGCATTTGAGTGCTCAGTGTTTAGATGACTCTGGAACGAAAGAGATGTCATAGAGTCATTACGGATCGATACTTTTATTCCAGTGCGAGATTCTATCCAGGAATCTTGTAAACTGAGATCGAAGTTCACTGCGGAACAGGACCTATCTCGTCACCAGTGCCTTCGGTTGTTTGGCCTGCGATGTACTACCCAGCGCATACACAATTTCAAGCCAGATATGTATGTGCTGACCTGAAACAACGCAGGGTCACCATTTTCGACTCCACCATACAAACGAAGAACGAACCAAAAGTCGATCCAGAACGACACTCGATCCGGTATCATATAAAGACAGCTCAAGTCATTCTACAACTTTCATAACTTCATCAATCGATTACAATGGCACTCTGATGATTGTTTCCGCACGGGGTGTCAAAAGGTCACTCACTATCACCATCATCAAGATCTCCTCATCTGCCCACGTGTTGGATGCTTAACAAAACTAGATTTGATTATAATTCTTAATTGTTGCGTTTAGGGTTTCAAGTCAAGATAATATAACCAAAAGTTCACTTCTCTGAAATACAATGCCCGTCCCCTTAAACGCCCTTACACTTACTGTCATTGCAGAGAGCGCGAGCTTATCAACAACTACTTCACAGCAATAGCCTCCATGGAATACAACCTGACCGAGTTTCATAAATGCCAGAGAACCGTCGACGACTTGGTCGATATTACTGTTACGGTAAGACTGCAAATACCCGGATGGGAACCTTATTGACGACCTCAACAATTCTTGTCAGTTATAACAAAGTGGGAAAAAAGCCTTAAAGTGCATATAACCACAATGGGTTTTCTTATCCATCAAAAGTGTTCGAAAAACTAAGGCCGTTTAAAGAAGAATTTTTGAATCGGTCGTATTTTCGAGATGTCAAAGAATTTTGCTAGTTTGAGCCACTTTAGCAAAAAACGATTTGGTCAAATAAGAAACAAAATTCGCAGAGATACTTTTAGTTGCATGTTTAATGGTTTAATCCAACTAAAATTGTCAGGGTTATAGGCATTTCAAGAAATAGTAACATTTTCTTCACGGTATAATGCTCAAACTGTATAACTACCAAGATACTCACAAAAAAGAACAAAACAATATCAAACACACCGGCAATCACTAAGTTACGATACTTAAACAATGTAAGCTTGGATACATTATTCACAATGCTTATTCCGGCTGCCACAACCTGGCTATTCTTGACAAATGGTGAAACCAGAAAACTTTCTGTTTCAATTCTGCTTATTGACACTGTGAGTAGAACTAGCAATCCACCTGTTTATCGCTCAATAACCGCACATTCTCTTGTAGATTCCCGATGTACCAGAGGAGCTCATTTAACCTTTGGAAAGTGCTCTAAGGCCAAAGAACACTGGCTACATGAAAACGAGAACACGCATACAGCTACACAAACATTTATTCCGTACGCACACTTACACCGTAGAATGACTGTCAAACTGAAACAACTGTGAGACCCTAGCTAACAATGAAGCAACTAACGTGGCCGACAAAACAACGGCTATACTCCAACATCCTGGATACCAACAGTGGAAGCTGCGTGGATGACACTAAACTGACTGCACTCAAACTCCAAAATGATCAATGGTTGCTAGGCTGATGACGTAAACTAAACAAGTTAACCCTAACTGGACAACCTGACAATGAACAATTTTGTACATATTTCTTGTGCATTAGATAACGCATCCTTAAATGTTTTATGACGGTTATTGTTGTTTGAAGCATTCTCCAACATTTGTAACCAAGTCTTCATTTTAACAGTTGCGCATTTCCCTCAGGTTGGAGTAGGATTCAAACATAATACACGGGCAATACGTTGAAACTACTTGTCTGTTTGTTGAAAATGGTAGCAGTTTCCTCTACCCAGTTCTCATGGTTGCACCAATTGATACCAACTATTTTTATATTCAAAAATATTCTTAATGTCTTCAGTTCAATTGCCGATTTCAGGCCGGAAATGCCAAAGTGTCAGCAAAGCTGTTCAAAGTTTTCTCTCGTGTTATCTCCGTGAGCCACCCTTGGGACGTTTCCTTTCTGCTCTCCCAGCCCTTTTCTGGGGCCCTCTGTTAGGACCTTTTCCTCTATTCTTTCCCCGACCCTGAGGTTTCTTACTCTTCCAAGGCTTATCTTGGTATCGTTGCTCCCACTTCAGTTGTTTATGCGACGCTCCGTTTGTTTTAACATCGTGGCTCCCTCCACGAGAGGACTCCGAGCTCTCTAACAAGTGTGCAAACTGCAAAAACGAAAGAAATTTTAAAACTTCAGTTTACTTTCCTTTTATCTCGACTTTTCAGCAGCAATACCAACATGCTTTTCTTAACAACCGAGTCTAGTTGTCTTTAAATTGAAAAGTTTCTATTAAACATTTTGATTTATTACCCTCCACTCATATTAACAACTTTGTTTTGTAAAAGTCGTTAAATGGCTTATGCCCATACGAATATGTGAAACATGCAACGACTGTCAATCCCTCCTACCCCCTCATGCCGCTACGCGTGGCAACACTACAAATTATACTCTAAGTACAGCTTACTTCGTCTGCAGCAGCAAACATGGAAGAGATGTCCTCCTCCCTAGAATTAAAAAAACAAACAAATTAAAAACTTATATCGCTTTTGACAGTATAGGTAATTCGTAGTCGTCGTATTTGTAGTAGTCTAAGTAATCGTAATCGTAGTCGTCGCAGTCTCCGTAGTCATACTCCAAATCTTCGTAGTCGAAATTTAAGTCGAAATCGTAGTAGTCGTCGCAGTCGTAGTACTCGTCTTCGTAGTCGTACTCCAAGTCGTCGTTATTGAGGTCGTGAACGAAGTCGTAGTCGCACTCCAAGTTGTAGTCATTGTCATAGTTGTAGTTGTATAGTAAATTGGACTGAATTAACACTTTTTGCACTGAGTGTACGAAAAACAGCAATGCTTTCAACCAACCTGAATCGGGGAATTTTGTTGTGTATATTATTTGCTCGAAATCAATAGCAGCCTTACTTTTGTTTAGACATCTTTTTTGCTTTCTTCCTCTTCGGCTTTCCGTCACCGAGTTGATCATCATCTTCGTCCTCTGACGCAAACTCGTCCGAACTCAGGTTCTCCAGGAGAGCCTAAACACGAGAAACTGACGGACATTAAACGGAACTCTCGATTACATTGACATATTCTTGAGAAAGATGAAAAAAAATCAAACCTTTTCATAATCTTGATCTGTAAACTTCTTTGGCTTTCCTTCATCCAGCAGCTCGTCTTAGAGAAAATAGACAAACAACATTGTTAGATTTACCTCTTAATGTAAAAACCCTCGCAGTGACAGTCGAAACAGGACATTCCGGAAGTTCAAACGCTACACACGACTTAAACATTTTTTATACTTTACTTTTAGGTGTAACTCTCTTACTGGAACTAAAACTATTCTTCCGAGTCAAAGGAAAGGAAAACTTAAAATCGCAGGTCTCGTACGCGGCTCGTTTGCAAAATCTTGTTTTTAACACTCCTTTGCGCAATGTTTGATATTCAGCTTAAATCATTTTTGTGAACCATGCATAAACATTTCAACAAAACGATCATCCTTACAAATTTCTATAAACTTGCAACTTGGAAAATAGCACATAAGACGAGTTATGGGATAAAACTTAACGAGCTGGTGTTCACCTTCGTCTCCTTCGCTCATGTCTTCGTAATCGAACTCTGTAGTAAAAAACAAATCATCGTCAGAACAAAGTGAGTAAACTCATTATTAAATTTTCAACCTCAAATATCGCGTTTCCATTGCTCTGATTGGTTCACCCAATCTCGGTTGTCAGATCACATACTGAATTGACCTTATATGGAAACAGACTCAGTGTGGGGGTTAATAAACTTTAGCTACCAATTTTAAGTATCAATTAGTTTGGAAAACTCGACAAACTTAATAAAACAATTATTCATTCACGCTCGTTGGATACGAGATGATTCATAGTTAACTCCAGGCTAATGCGCTTCTTTGGCTATTTACCATTTTACACCCAACGCGCACTTTTGAAATAATTGTTAAATGGCGTGCTTCATTGGGAAAACAAAAGAAAACCACCCTAGTCACTATCTTGCATTTATGAAGGACTCGAGAAAGGAACTGATTTTGAACAAAGTCAGTAAGTTGTATGTCGGCAACCTTCGTGCCATCATCAGACTAACAATAATTACAGTGTTGGTAAAATATATATATAGTAGTTATACACAATAGTATATGCAGAGTGAACAAAAAGAAAAATTAAAGCTAATTAAACAAAGCTAGTTCGCGGCTAGCCTTCAGCCCGAGATTTAAAGAGGGCTTCTGGCGCTTAATATGGAAAGCTTCTTTGTAGAGAAGATATAAGTTTATAGAGAAATATAACTTACTGACTTTTAAGATCTTGTTCCCAGTTATCTGTATACAGATGAACATACACGGCCTTTCTTTCATTCTTTATTTGCTGAAATTGTCAGCTGGAAAAGGCTTCTCGAACAAAGTATTTAGTAAGAGCTATCGTGGGGTTCGAATCAATCTAACGTTACTTCCGGTGCACTGTCTTCCAATACAAGTTGCACTTCTTGCTTTTGGTCTTAATGGTGCACCTTCAAATTCAGAATCAGCACTCACAGGGACTGGGGATACAAACTTGCACTCCCTATTATTTTTCTATCTCTGCCAGCTAACTACAGATCAGCTTGTTCTAAGCATAGAACTAAATGTTCCTTGTTTTAACCTCAACAGAAACACCAGTGAGTTGACCAGAGCAACTAACGTAGTGTTTGTCACATACCGCTCTCGTCTAGAGACCCTTCATCTGAACTCTTCTCCTCCTCCTCTTCATCATCCTCACTTTCATTTTCTGCATCCTTTTCCTTTTTTTTCTTGACACTTTGTGTCGCCATGTTTTTAAGTTCCCTTCAGATGGAAAGAAATATTCATAATTTGCATAATTCAAATATCTTCAGCGCTCGTTTCAGATCAAAAAAGTGAATAAACACAGTTCACATAACACTTCACGTTTGTCTCTTTTTGATCAAGGTCATGGGCTCGCGCAGAAGAACTTTTAAAGTTTCTCTAACAACGCTCAAACAGTTCTGTTTTAACCACGTTACACAGCACTTACCTAGCAAAGTCGAAGTCAATGTCCACATTCTCGACCTCAACACCTTTTAATAATGAGAAAAACAAATGGCCGGATTAAAGCAACAGTTTCACTAGTACTTTCTTGTACCGCCATTATCACACACGATGAAAACCTTATACTAAACTGCATGTTAATTTGGAACTAAATCTGTTCACTCGTTAAACCATCGACTACCATTCTGTTTATAACTTAAAAACACTATACTGTTATCATTACTATTTTATAACATTATTATTGTACCTATTATCATTATTAATACTATAGTTATTATTATTATTATTATTATTATTATTCTTATTATCATTATCAGTATTATTAATATTATCATCATCGTCTGTCTGTGTGCCCAAACTATGGAACTCCTTGCCCTACCATATTAAATTATAACTCTCTAGCATTTTTTAAATCAAACGTTATAACTTTTCTTTTCCAAAAAGATTTCAATTAAGTCTATTTACTTATACAAGATATATCAACTTTTTTTAAAAAACTCATTTGCACTTCGGTTTTTGTCTTTTTCTTAAACTGCTTTGTAAGAGCATCGAGCTTGTATAATGCTCCTAGAACTTTGGTTATTTCTTATCGTTATCATTACTGTTCTCACCAATATTATGGTCCTAACCAGAAGCTAACGATGGCCAGCGAGATTTTCCGCTTCATTATTGACCGTTTGCTACAACAGAAATATCTTACCTTCATCTTCATCGGATTCCTTTTCTTTTTCCGTCTTTTTTCTCTTTTTCTTTCTTTCCTCTTCTTCTTTTCGCTTAAAATATCTAAGGGCAGTAAATTAACGTTACTTAAAATAGTATCGAGGCAACTAGGTCATTGGAGTTGAGTCTAACTTCACAATCAATTGAAGTAGTTACACGGAAAAGGGGGGGAGGAGGGGGATTTTTCAAAAATTTGTCACACTCCATAAATAAGAGTGCCAGTGTGAGGAACGTTGTGGCACACCATGAATGTAGCAACACAAAAAGTAGTATGAGCCCAAAATGTAACAATATTTGACACAAAATTGAACCAACGCAAAACAATAAAAAATTAACGCCCAATGTATCAAATTCGTCAACGCCAAATGTATCAATATCGTCACAGAAAAATGTGTCAAATTCGTCAACGCAAAATTCATCACACTCGTCTACGCAAAATGTATCAATAGCTTTAACTCGGAACTTGTACTTAGTACTATCTTTAGAAGAGTTGTTACAAGTTGTGTTCACTTTTGATGCCCATGTTTCTAAAAAAATTTTATATTTTGCGTTGGTTGTCCGTTCTGCGCCCGTAGCGTCACCTACTTGTAAAAGAAGATTTCATCTTCACGAATTCTGTCTTCTCCTCTCTGTAGAAAGTTCTTGGAATTCACTATAAGAGATAAAAATGTCAATGTTAAACAGATAGATTTGTGTTAAACACTCAAACTGAATTGGAAGCAAAGTCGGATGAGCAGAAAAGTCACTATTTACCTGGTTCTTCGTTCAGACGAGCAGACAAACGCTGCGGCTGTGAAATAGCGTGAGAAAACAGTGTCAGCAAGATTTTTTCTTTAGTAAATTTTCAATAACAATTGAGGGGCGTCGGAATGGCGTAGTGGTATAGTGCTTGCCTCTCATCGATGCGACCCAGGTCCGAGTCTCGGCCGGGGAAGTCTGTGATTTAGGTTTGTGGTCCCTAAGCGACGTTGGAGGTTGTCCCTGGGTACTCCGGCCCCAACCCCCCCCCCCCCCCCCCCCCCCCCACCCCCC
>JAOBAT010108890.1:0-14820 GCA_026413305.1 Hydrozoanthus tunicans
TAGTAGTAGTAGTAGTAGTAGTAGTAGTAGTAGTAGTAGTAGTAGTATTAGTAGTAGTAGTAGTAGTAGTAGTAGTAATAAGTAGCAGTAGTAGGCCTCTGTCAGTCTGTATTGACCATGGGATTATCGTCTCCCTTACACTTGGTGTCTTCATTGGTGACTGAGAAGCCCGATTCTTGAATGGCAGTCACCGGATTACAAACGTCGCACTTGAAGGCACTGTCAATACTTGGGGCTCTCTTCACCTTCACTTCACCAGTCTTTAGCTGTACCCGAAGGGTGCTTCTCCATTTGGAGCGATCAGAGGCCAGGTCTTCCCAGGTGTCAATCATTACTAATACCCACATCTTTCATGTCTCGCTTACTATGATATGTCTCTTTTACTATGTCATTTAGCGGAGCTGTGGGCGGCCTTTAGCCCTTTCACCAGTTGTTAGTTCACCGTAGAGAATGTCTTTTGGAATACGGCCATCCTCCGTACGGCGCAGGTGACCCAGCCAGCGCAGACGACGTTGCCTAAGCTGGGTAGTCCGGCACGGGAGAGAACCTCTGTGTTGGGAATCTTGTCTTGCCAGGAGATGTGGAAGATTCGCCAAAGGTAGTGCAGGTGAAAGGTGTCGAGTTTTCTTTCCTGTTTGGCATAAGTGGCCCAGGTTTCGCTGCAATACAGTATATAGTGTATTGAGGACACAGGCATCCGGCGTACACTGCCATCTTTGTCTTCGTAGAGAACTTTGTGTTCTCCAAAACGCGTATTGTGAGGCGGGCAAGCGTTGTTGCGGACTTCCCAATACGTTTGTTGAGCTCTGCGTCTAATGACAGGTTGTTTGTGATGCAACTTCCTGGCCCATGACCTTGGTCCTCTTCAGGCTGATGGTAAGACCGAAAGCTTGCAATCTTCTTAGAACCAATTTAACAAAGTCTGGAGCTGCTGCTGAGAGTGAGCTGTGATAGCTGCGTCGTCTGCAAACAGCATGTACCTGATGATGATCTCACGTACCTTGGTTTTAGCTCTGAGATGAGCCAGGTTGAAAAGTCGCCCGTCAGACCTGGTGCGGAGGTACATGGCGGCTGTTGCAGTGCCGAAGGCATGGCGCAGGAGAAGAGCAAAAAAGATCACGAAGAGTGTTGGGGCAAGTACACAGCCCTGCTTTACTCCACTGCGTATGCCAAAGCATTCTGAGCACCTGTCGTTAAACTGGACTGTTCCTTGCATGTTTTCGTGGAAGGACCTCATCAAACTTAGAAGCTTGGGTGGGCAGCCAATCTTGAACAAGTTCTCGAAAAGTCGCTCTCTGCTAATCAGGTCGAAGGCTTTTGTGAGATTAACGAAAGCAATGTAGAGGGGCGGGGTCTGTGCTACACCCGGAATTTCTCCTGTAGTTGGCAAAGGGAAAAAATCCTATCCAACGTGGACCTGGGTGCGCGGAAACCACATTGGAACTCAGGATAGACAATTTTGACTAGCTTTTGCACGCGGACCATATTCCAATGTTCTGCTTCATCCTCCGATACGATTTCAAAGTTTTTTGATTGGCTCATGCACGGAAAAAAAAGAACTACTGAGCGGAAGTCAAAGTTTTGGAATGGTTAACTTTCTTGCCCCATCGTGGTGAGCTTGAGGGAATTAAGATAAAAACGTAAAAAGTCGGCAAATTGAAAAATCTGATTTCTACGCTCGAATCATTTACAAACGCACAATGTGTTAGTTGTAGACCCAGGGGGGGAGGGGTCTTTGGGGCGGTCAAAAGGATAGGGATGACTGTCGGAAAAGTCCCCAAAATACCCTAAAAATACCAAGGGATAGAAATTTTCCACCCTAAGAAATACCTTTCGGTTCTAAGATTACCCTAAAATATACCAATTGAAATCTGAAAATTTTCCCTGGATAGCTAGCGGGTTTAATTGGCGTTAAGTCTTAACTTAACGCTAACCTGTGTAGGCCAGTTGTTTAAAATTGTTGATGTTTCAGAGTCATGTATGAGCTAATATCTTAGTAACAAAGAAGGCAGCTCACCTCAGTTGACCCCATCCCCGGGGAGGGTACTACGGGGTCAAAAGGGAAGGGATGACCGTCGGAAAAGTCCCCAAAATACCATAAAAATACCAAAGGATAAAAACTTTCCACCCTAAAAAATACCAATTGAAATCTGATTATTTTCCCTGGATAACTAGCAGGTTGGCGTTAACTCTTAACTTCCGGTTTGCTAAAACACGGGACTGCAATAGCCGAATAGCTTTACGTTTTTAAACCCAAAAAATACTAGGCTCTTTGGTTTAATACAGGATTTCTTTTAACAACCCCTAAAAAACACCGGACTGGCAACTTCAACCCCTAAAAAATACGATGGTCATACCTACCATCCCAATATAGGAAGTACCCCTCCCCCCCCGGGGGGGGGGGGTTTGCTGTAAAACGACGTGTTGTACTAAAAGATCGTTACGAGGGTATACTCTGTCATTTCGGAACGGCTGAAGTTTGCACACTCAAAGAAATTAAATATCAAAGCAAAGAAATGAGAAACTACGGCGAACACTTAGTTTGAGTTCATTTGGTTGCTCTATTAATTTTTCATTTTTATTTACATTTAAGCGTAAGTTTTGAATCCGGAACGCCTCGCCATTTTGGATTACAAAGAAGGCATTTCTGTGGCCAAACGAGCAAGTAGTTTTTTACATTTGTTACTGCATGATTATTTTAATTAAAATTTGTTTTTTTTTTAGATTTTTTCGATGTCAGTAATTGAGACGTACGTAGCTGTTAAAATATGAGTTCAGTTGCGTTAGTATTACTGTGACGTCGACAAATGTCGACATTTGAAACCTTGCGTGACACCAACTGTCAGTCTGACCATGAAGTGACAGCAATGCCGTAAAATGTAATCAACGGATGTATCATCGGTGAAAATAAGTGTGTAAAGAAATAGAAAAGATAACTTTCTTTCCGGCTTAATAAAATTTGTTTAGCAGGCAAAAATAATGCGAAGTGGCTATATGGCCGGCAGCTGGCCAAGGAACCGAAAACGCTAAATGGCTGGCAGTCTAATCTTTTTTCAATAGTTCAAGAAATACACTAGTCAGTTGACGCCAAAGCCAACTCGGCTGGAGCAACTATAGAATATCCTCCGGTTGCCCAGCATATGGTAATTTTATACTTTGATCAATTTAAACATCTCTTGTTGACTCTGTGTTTCGAACTACTAAACAGCCGTATGTATACATGCAAATCATTAAAAAACAACCAAAATAAATAGTTTTGTTGCTTCTATTCAACACAGCTGAAGAATCACCCTGTCAGCAATATGATTTAAGTATCTTTTCTAAGAAAATACAACGCCCTTTATTGCCTCTAGATCTTTCTGCTCTACCCGTCAGGATATGTTTTCCAAATCACCGGAAGGCCGAGAATCTCTCGTGCCAAGGCCCCGCCAATTAAGAGAAGCGATTGGCTCTTAGGACGAGAATGGAGTGATTGCACCACCAGCCATGTGTAATCAAGATGGTGAAGTATATAAGTTAGTTAGTGCACAGTGAATGAATAGTTAGTTGTGAATGTGAAGTTGTGAGCTTTGGATAAATTTGAAATTCGAATAAATTGTTATTGTGAAGCACAAAAACGTGGACCCGCAAACCTTGGTGAGTGATTTGTTCCTTTGTTTCTAAAACTACTTTATAAACAAAAGCAATCACAATACTTTTATATATGGCGTACAGTTGACATTTTCCCCTGCATCTAGACTACTGCCATCATCAGAAGCTACGGACTGACTTCTACTGATCCGTAAGAAACAATTACAGATACAGATGTTTTATAATAGAATGATACATACTGATCTTGGAAATAAACTTACAGTAGTAAAGAATAGAATAGCAACGACAATGAACATAACTAAATAAGAAAGATAATTGTTTAAACTAGTGTGGTAAAACTGTTGATTCGGCAAGAATCCAAACCAATTTATTGGTGATTCAGCAAAAATCCTAACCATTTTATTGTTGATTCAGCGAGAATTTAAAACACTTTAGGTTGACCTTAAGCAGGCAAAATCTGATATTTGCTCTATAATAGTAAAACAATCAGACGAGCATTTCTCGCGCGTTATGGCTTAGTTCAAGATATTTTAAATGTGCGACGGATATTTATACTCAGGGTGCTTTACATGTGCTAAAAAAGGCGGGATCATTTTGGGATGGTATCTTTTTTGATTAAAACCAACTTGCTCAGTCACAACTGATCTTAGTTTCTTTAACGCTATGCCAGAAAATACAGTATAGTATAATAGTTTCTATTAACACAGCCGCTTTCTCTATCAGTGTTGGCATTAGACCGTGTTTTCCTAAATTCAGAGTTCCCGTTCTTCCAGTCACAAAGATTTCAAAAAGTACGAAGATAAAAATCTGTTGAGCCTAAGGATCTAACTATTGAGCGCCCAGTTTCAAAAGTGTTTGAAAGAAAAGGCTTTGTTTTAGAAAGGTGGAATTTTTCCCGATGGTCTTAATCAAACCTCAGCCAGGAACTATCCTGTATGAAAACGGATCGACGAAAAAATGAAAAAATCAATGAATATTCTCAAGGCCGTGAATATACTTTTTCGAAAAACTGAAGTAATACCACTTGAATTGTCAACTTTAATAAGATATCTATAGAAACTGAAAAAACTTTGTGTTCAATTGATAGTTCTAAGTAAGGACATGATGACTAGAGACAGTTCTAAGTAAGTTAAAGACATAATGACTAGAAAAGTAATCGATTTATAAAATAAAGGCGTTGTAGTGTCTTGCTGATGTGAAAACAAGAGTAAAAGATTTCGACCCAAATATTAATTGCGCGCGGAACTCCATTTCATTCTAACGCCGTGACACCTGAAACGATCTGAATAACTGAACTTGAGGAATTTAGCAATCATTATAACTACACTCTTTTTTATAAGAATATTGTCTTTCGGAACGAGGCAGGAATGGATATTCTTAGATATTGGCCAATTTTAGGCTGGAAATACTCTTAGTTGCGGGAATATCGGTGACATCACGGTGACATGGAATTTCCGGTTTTTAAAATGATGGTTTGTGGCGAATAGCAACAACAAGTTGGCATAAATCGGTGGCATTCATTCATTCTTGGCTGTCAAGTTGTCGAAGAAAAGGGCCAAGCGGTTGCCGTTCTCTACAGATCTGAGCCTCAGCGTTATTCTTAGAATATTCTCAAAATTTGGCCAAATTCAACGGCCTCAAGTGCTTATAACTATATAAAGAATGTTCTTGAAAAAAGAAAGAGTGTAGAAGATGTGGCTATTATTTTAAGTAATTGAATATAAAACGAAAACAAGTAAGATCAAGAAGAGAATTACAGTGAATCGAACGGGTCAGGAATATGATTTGCCAGTGTGCGCACACAATAAGCGATAAGAATATTCGTATACTAAGATGCGGGTCCATTACAATCAACATGTCATGGGCACCGGTCCCTCGCGGGAGGACCGGCGTCGTTAACCGGGGAATGAATTGATCGAATCCCGTGCTTAAAGTAGTTAACGATAGCATTATACAATTGAAGACAAATAACAGGAAAAGGGTCTCGTGGAACTGACAGAAATCGAATAATTCAAAGAGCGAATCCAACTACATTGATCTTGCCTTTGTCAATGGATTAGATCAATTAAAGGGTGAATTAGAAATTAAGCAACACTTTGGAAAAACTAGCTTTAAAAATAAAGCAAAAAAAAATAAAACCAAAATAGCACTGATAAAACTAGCCTGCGCAAAAGCCAAAAATTCGAGAAAGTGGATTTTTCTGTGACAAAAACTCGGCTGACGGCGTTTCCTGTGAGCACTTTGTTTTTGCTCGATTCAATGTCTCTAGTCTTTATTATTTGAACTTAGTTTGAAGTGCTATCCTACAATGTGTATGGTCAGTGAAACAAAAAATAATAAAAAACAGCATAGAAATGTAGCGTGAAATTAGAGCAAAACTAATGCCAATTCAGCTTTTTGATTAAGTTCCAGTCAAGTCTTGAAAGTCTTAACTGTAATTAAAGAGCAAATTTGAGTTACCAAGCATTTTGCAGGTTTGTTATAATTATAGTCTATGTAATGGCATGTCAGACTGCCAGCGTTGAGTCTTGTGGGGATTTAAAACGTTGCTTGCACGCGCAAAAACACTCAATCGGCTAGATTTTGCCAAACGACTGAAGGAGCCCTTTTCCTGTTAACGTCCTAGAATTTATTTGTGCAGCCATGAGATAAGAAACTATGGCATGTCGTGAGTCATTGGAATAGAGTATTGAACGTAATTAGAATCGGAACCCGAGATGGAAAGTGCTTAAAGATGAAAGCCAAAAAGTTGCGTCACCGCTGAGGAACTCAAAGCACACGCAGAACGTCGGCAAAGAAGGGCTCGCACTAAGTCGGTCTTGATTTAGCAATGGAAAATCGCGAACGAGCAAAAATTGATTTTAAGACGGTTATAGATTCAGTTAACTGAATCAAAAACATTTACGCAAAGGATGAAATCTAGTAAAAAAATCTAGACTGAGAAAAACATGCAAAGAGATGGCGACATCAAGTCCTCCGTATAGAAATGGATTTCATGCAATTTTCAACTTCGCCATAAAGCCGTAAGTGATCCGTCCCCTAGAAAGATTACAACACGGTTCGTAATAACTCGGGGGGGTACGCCAGGGGGGAGAAGGGTTACCCCTATATTGTTGTGGTAGATATGATCGTCGTAGTTTTTAGGGGTTAAAATAGTCAGTCCGGTATTTTTAGGGGTTGCTAAAGGAAAACCTTTGTTAAACCAAAAGCCTGGTATTTTTTAGGGTTGAAAAACGCTAAGCTATACTTGTTTTGGTCAACGTATACACTCATACTGATAAGAAGTCAAGACTAAAGTCCTTTAGCCTGCCGGTGCAGAGGCCAGTCTTCGCTAGGCCAATCTAACGTCAGTTACTAGCGGTTGATATAGCAAATTAAGCGTCTATGCGTACAGTAAAGTCCTTTGGCGAACGTCCTATTAGTATTACGCGCGCGTTTATTTACTGCGCAACACGAGGGAAATTAGCGAAAATCCGCTAGCTATTTATGGAAAATTTTGAATTGGTATCTTTTAGGGTTATTTTCAAACCAAGACCGGTATTTCTTGGGTTGAAAATTTTTATGCACTGGTATTTTTAGGGTATTTTGGAGACTATTCCGACGGTCATCCCCACTTTTTCAACCTCGGACTAACCCGGGTAGGAGTCGTCTCGTAAACTCAGACCTCTAAAGCCAGACCCTCATTAAAAATCTAAAAATTATTTAGTGAAATAAACTCAGACCTCGAAAAAAACTCAAACGTCGAAAGCTCTGACCCTCTTAAAAAAAAATCTAACAAAGTAACAAAATGAGTTTATATTTTACCGGTGGCAATCGAAGTGTGACGATTCGCATTTCAGAAGGCATCATTTTCCAGGTTTAACCATAGATACGAATGGCCACCAATAAAGTACAACCAACTTCAGTCAACATTTAATAAATTACTTGTAAATTACGTAGGTAAGACGATTCAAACATTCTGATTCAAGTACATTTGCTCTTATTTCGGTGATGCATACATCCTTACTAATTAAAATAATCATGCGCCCAGCGCATGGAAGTGTCAAACAAATTGTATAATGTTTTTGACAACACCTTAACTGCAGGTAAAGATAAACTGTCATCCAATGGTAAACGCGACAAGCCACTTGCGGTATTAGAGAGACCAGTCCACAAACTGGTGTTGTTTCAAAACATTGGGAATGCAAATCAAAACCATGGGAACCCCCTGGCTTGCAACTGACGTTATGTAACCGCGACGGAAATGACCTTTTGCCCCCCTTGACTTTTATTATTTGAACAAGCTTTTAATTTGTAATTGACGCCGTGAAGTGAGCTAGTAAACAGTGAGGAACAGTAGTTTACGAAAGTGTAGATATATGCTTTGGGTTTATTTGAAGTACGAATAAAATGTCAATGCGAAGCAAGAAAACACGGACATGCGGCAAACCTTGACTGATTATATTTCACTGTAACAGCTTGTAATCCTGAGCTCGACACAGAATGAAAATTTGATTTTCAATAAAATTTTACTAACCTTGGTCTGATGCTGTTTTTTATAGTCTGTTGATCCATTCTAGCTGTTTTTTTTTTTTGGTTTCTAAACGATTTTGATGCCCTTCATGATTCCATACAAATGCTGTGTTTGTAAGCCCACACCGATTTTATACCTGGGCTGCCTGTGGGCTCAATTGCGAGTTCAAGCCCCGGCCGGACTACTGTGCGTGACACTTTACCTGACTTTGTTCCAGTCCACTCAGCGGTATAAACAAATATGGACCAGTTATGCTGGGGGCAAAACTGCAATAGATTAGGGTCCTGTCCAGGGAGATTCAATGATTCTCATCCGCTTAACACTACAGAAACCAGAGACAAGAAGTGGCTCATTGAGCCACTTTATATAATAGCAGATAATGGGTTTCGAGAAAGTTAGCAACACCGTCGGATGCGATCGTCATCGATCAGAATGTGAGGAATTTGGCGATTGTTGTGACTAGAAGATTGAAACAGTGATTATAAATTATTTTCAGTTGACCACGAAACGAACATGCAAGTTAGATCAAGACGAGACGGGTCATGTTTGTCAAGAAAAAAAACTCGTGCCAGGTCTCCTGGCGGAGCCGACCGCTGACTAATATAAGCGCCAAACATAAAAGTGAAGTTTGAGCGTTGCAAATATTATATAATGCAGTGTCACGTTGTATAACCGGTGTTCATAGCCTTACTACAACTTATCATGGTATTTGCTTCCCCTGTCACAACAAACGAGCAGTGATTGCGATTCATGGCTAGAAAGTTTTAAAACCAGGTACAAGTGACAAAAGGAGAAGTCATCCGCAATACGATGCGGTTTTTTATGTTTGTTTATTACGTACATGTAACGTTTTTATAATTAACATTTTATTTCTATTTCGCAGTTTGTTGCCCTACTTTCATAATCTTTTTAAAAACTTTTTAAAATTATCTGGTTCTTTATACCGACAGTGTTTAGGCCGCTCAGCCGTTAGTTTATCTTCGCCCAGCTGACAGATGCAAGAATCTCCGATAAATTAAACACAATCATGACTTATTGTTTAACTGATTAAGGGTAAACAAGATGTTAATGATAGTTAGTTTATTTTTTGGTTTGTCTTCAAATCAGTTTCAAAACTAGATGTAATTATTTATTATAAACTCAAATCGGCTGCAGACAGGAATTTTTTGTCCCATTAGGAATCATCAGTGCAGCTCAGAGTAGATCTTGAGACTCGCTGGTCATGAGCAACGGAAGTTATATCTTCACAAGTGTGCATTGTTTTTGAAAACCAAGGTGCTCATACTGAAAGAGTGAGCTATGCAAAATGAAAGGTGGTTAATTATATATTGTATGTATATGTATCGGTGTCATTAATTTACTTGTTAGGTAGTTTCACTTTCAAAAAACCCAGTTCTCGTAGTTAAACCACCTACTTATATATATGTTTTACTGTAGCTAGTGATTTTAACATTTTTAAATCACATGCAGTATAGTTTTACTAACTCATGAGATGAAAGCTGAATCAACTTCTAACATTATGTACATAAGGTTGAGTGGGCTGCCAAGTACAAACTAGTTTGGTTTTGTTTATAGCATTTTGAAGTGAATACATTATGTGTGGAATCAAACTATAATCCTTTAGCTATTAATTCGTGCATATGAAGCGAAAAACGTTATTACTTCAATGGATAGACCTTGCTTAGTAAGGAATAATGGTAAAAAATTAAAATTTTGTCAAATCTTTTATGGTTCTTGAAATATTAGCATTTCAAGTCTTCAACTGAGTAGCTCACGATAAATGTAGGAAAGTAAGTGTCGGGTTATTAACTTGAGGAGAAGGACATTGAACCCAAATTTTTGCCCACCTTTCACTGGGACTGAAGCCCATAGGGGGATAAACCCCAGGGCTAAAAGGGTAGGGGTTACTTCGAGAAAAAGTCCCCTAATTACCTTAAAGATACCAAGGCAAAACTTTTCTTACCTTAAAAAAATTCCTCTTGGTTTGAAAACTACCCCAAAAATACCAAATGAAAATTGACATTTTCCCAAAATAGCTAGCAGGTTGGCTCTATAAGTCCCCTCACGTTGCAATGATTGTGATGTGCAGTAAATAAAATTAATGCATACACGTAATAGGGACTGTTCAGAAAAGAGCTTTAATTTGTCTTAACTTCATATCAGTGTGCATGTTAAGCCTTGCATTTTCTAAACCCTTAAAAATACCAGGCTCTTGGTTTATCACCAGTTTTCCTTTAACAAATTCTAAAAAATACCTGACTGACTATTTCAACCCTTAAAAAACGTCAAGGTCATACCAACCACCCTAATTTAGGTTGTAAAGTTAAAAATTTATCACTAGGTTCTTTTTATTCCAAATCCCCGAAACAACATGCACCAGCCACTCAAAGATTTGATGGGAACAAGGGAATGGCTTACTGTAAGACTATAATTGCCTGTTGCTTTGAACAGAACAAGTTGATCTATGATGTCATTATTACTCATTTATAG
This sequence comes from Hydrozoanthus tunicans, assembly GCA_026413305.1. Taxonomy (NCBI): domain Eukaryota; kingdom Metazoa; phylum Cnidaria; class Anthozoa; order Zoantharia; family Hydrozoanthidae; genus Hydrozoanthus; species Hydrozoanthus tunicans. The sequence continues at coordinate 10,595 of JAOBAT010108890.1, forward strand.
GGGTCTTATAAATAATAGTTTTTCAGACGAAATGTTACTATTTTTAAAATTTAGATGCTGCCTTTTTGTTTATTTTCAAATCAGTTACATTTATATACCAAAATGACATTTATGTCAAGTTTCAAGGAATTGGTTGTCTTTGAAAGCACATGAAGTTTTCACCCAGTTACAATAAACACACTTGAAGTGTACATAATTTAAAGGTACTTCTGTCAATGCTACCACTATTCCTAAAGGCCAGCATACACTTGAGGTAAAGAGCTGAGCTGTTTGCTCACGAGGCTGTTTGCTCAGCTTGTTCCACACGTGTGCGGCAAAATTTTAGTGAGATTCGAGCTCATGAGGCAAAAATCTCACTAAAATTTTGCAGCACACGTGCGGAACAAGCTGAACAAACAGCCTCGCAAGCAAACAGCCCAGCTCTTTACCTCAAGTGTGCACCAGACTTAAGTGTTTAACTTAATTACATGAAGTACATTTATTTATCATCATTTTCAGAAAAATGCCAGAGGAAAATGTTATTTTTGTGGCAGTCAGTGGTTATAATCCTTATACAGATCATGACCTAGGAAGAGAGGAAACTTTTCAGACAGCACCAGACATCTCAGCACAGCTGGCATTTGAGTGTAATGACAAATTTGAATTGGTTGGGAGTGATGTCAGCTGGTGGATTCTTGTTACAAGTCTGCAGACACAAGAGCAAGGATATATCCCAAGTTCACTTGTGGTGCCATTACGAAGAGACTTAAGTAACGCTGAGTAGGTGTCATCTTTCATCATCACTCATCATTTAATTTTGTCACTGACAAAATTTGTAAACTGATAATTATTTTTTATTGTTATTAACATTCAGTAAACTGTAGCTTTGTGCTGACTTAAAAACTAGTTTAAGAATTTAGTTTTTTAGTGTAGGTTAACTTATTTAGTATCAACGTACTGTACTAGATAAATTAATTAGCGTTTTAAAATTATAATTATTATAATAATAATTATAATTTTATATTGAAGGGTCTAGTACAAAATCAAAGTAAGTGACTTTTGATGAAGTTCTCAATTATCTCTGCATTATCCCTGTTATTTCTTGATAACCATTGCAAGATTTTAGTGTTTCAAACAAAGTCACTTAGGTCGTTTTTGCACTAGGCCCTTCAGTAATGCACATTATTGTCATGAATCTGTTACTTTTAAGCATAATGTTAACTTAGTTTATTCTGGTGTTGGGCCATTCTATAGATATACCATAATTAAGCCTATATTATTATTATTTTTTCTTATTATTATTATAATTTTTATTATTATAAAAGGCATCAGCAATTAGATGATTATAATGTTAGAAAATATGATGATGAGGTTTATTAACTAAAAGTAAGATCAGAAATGAAGAAAATTTTAAGAAAAGTCTGCTTTTTTCTTACATAAATTAATTTTAAGTTATAAATCATTTATGAAACTTGAATCAATAGCCCTAAATACAATAATTTTGTATATGTTGCCAGATTCGAAAGGCACTAGGGAAAGCAAAGGAAAACACAGCTGTTGATCAACCACCCAGTAAATTATCAAAAGCTAAACTCTTAGTTCTAACATGTGACGCACTGTTCATTTGGTAATGAAAAATTGGTGTTGATCAAACAAAGAATTTATGAAGATGAAAAGTAAAATTCACCCAACTGAAAGGACATGAAAGGGTTAATTTTTCAGAAAATGCCATCTTCTCAGGGATAGTTGTCATTGACTGCTTCAACAACTGCAGTTGAAGCATTAATATTAATTTAGCAAGAATTTCTTTTCTTTGCTCGATTTTGTTTTTACTAAGTGACGTACTTACAGTTTATGTTGTGTACATACAATAACACTTTAATCTAAATTTAATTATACTTAATAGTTTTACTTACGTTTTTCTCAAATTAATTATCAGAAAAAGTGACTTGGATCATGGAGGAGAAATACAAGCATACTTGGTAAATGCAGATTTTGACCTCAAGTTCTTTCCAGAGGCACCAAGAGAGCGTGACATGGTGAACCGAGTGAGTTCAATATATAGTTACTTCCTGTCTACTGTCACGAGGGAGGGACAGAGACAAAAATTATTTTTTATGATATAAGCTAAGTGCATGGTTATTAAAAAGTAGTATTCGTCTTTAGGTTTTTTTAAGCAGCGTTTTTAACGAAAACTCCTGCAAATTACTCGTTTTAATTTAGTGATATTGAAAGATGATAACATTCAGGAGTTTGAAATCAGGGACAGTACTAGACCCCAAATTTATGCTTTTTTTGAGAAAGCATTTATATATATATTTGCTAGGCATCATATATACATTTTTTAGAAAGCCTTTCCTTAATTCTTTCATTGAAAGAGAAGGAAATTAATCTGAACAAAAACAAATAGAAAAGTACAAGTTTCCAGTCCAAAAAAATTAGATACCTGGTGCTAGCCAATGCAAGCCCCTTGACAATGACTGTGAAAACAAGCTAAGGTGTTGAGCAACTTTAAAAGTGACCCCCAGCTGCAAGCTGATGTCATCCATGAGGCAAAAATGAGCTTGTTTTTGGCTGCAGCTCTAGAATACCGTTACTGTAGTCATTCACATTTAAGCTGCACTCATTATTAAACTGCAATCCCCATTTTAGAGAAACACACTGAACACACAATGTTCTCTGTCAAGTTTATTTTTGAAAAACACTCGTTTTTCCTGAAAAATTCAGTTTTAAGCCGCAATGCCCAACTCAATCTGGCTTTGCGATCAAGATTTAGATATTTTGTGAAGAAATGTTGCTGCTTAAAAGTGAATTATACAAGGTTCAGTATGCATTGATGAGCAACTTGGTCTATACCAATGCAAGTTTTTTGTCTTTGTCAACCTCAGGTACCTTGTCCAGAAGTTAAAGCAAACTTCTTTTCTAAACTAACATTTTGGTGGATAACCAGGCATGTAAAATATTTTACTGTAACTTGAGGGTGAAGCAACTTTTTTTTATAGAGTGCAAGAGCAGCTCGAGTAGAAAGAGACTAGCCAATAGCATACATGCTAAATAGCTTTTTGTAAAAACTGTTCATAGTTGCGTCAGTGAGTATAAGTGCAATAGGTAAGTTTTTATTAACTTTAATGTAAAAAGTTGATAGTTTTAACTTTTGGCATTTTGAGCCTTAGCCCTTGTATGTTGCTCCATGCCATGAGAGGGTTTTTAATCAACACTCAAAAGCTCAGTACTTTAAACATATGGTCTAACTGATGTATCACCACCCCCTCCCCCCAAGGCAGTGTTGCACATGCCCCAGCACTGGTAGCCCAAGCTCAAAATTCGTATAGATTTACTAGAGATAATTTGGAGTCTTGGAAATCTGGGTTTTTTGCTCTAAACCACATTAAAATTCAATAAATAATTCACCTCACCATGTTGTCTTGCAATTCTTAAGTACAATCTGACAAAGTTTGAGTAGAGTTCGTTGAGGTATAGTGTTTTGGTGTGTGAAAACAGTACACCATTTTTGAGCTTGCGCTTGCTCTGGTCTCAGTTTGACATAACTGTGCTGATTAGGCCATGTATAGGGGATGCTGTGAAGATTTATCAAACTATTTTCCATTGTACTTTTTGCTACTGTAGCTTGCTCATCACCGGGTTCAAAAGGCCCCTGAGGGGGGAGGACCTGTGGGCTCTTAATAAACAAAACAAAGCTGCCCATATGGTACCACGGATTGTAGATCGTTACACCAAGGAAACAGATAACTGCCAAGGGTAAGTGATACCAGCCAGTCTTCTTTCTTTGCATTGTCGTTTCATTCCCCTAAATAATCATCGAGAAGCTCATGGTATTGTTCATAACATTCCAGCTGACTTTTAGTAACATTCTGGTTGACTGTTGGTAACATTCCAGCTGACTGTTGGTAACATTCCAGCTGTTTGTTGATAACATTCTTGTTGACTGTTGATAACATTCTGGTTGACTGTTAGTAACATTATGGTTCACTGTTGATAACATTCTTGTTGACTGTTCATGATAACATTCTGGTTGACTGTTGGTAACATTCTGGTTGACTGTTGGTAAGATTCTGGTTGACTGTTGATAACATTCTGGTTGACTGTTGTTAACATTCTGGTTGACTGTTGATAACATTCTTGTTGACTGTTCATGATAACATTCTGGTCGACTGTTGGTAAGATTCTGGTTGACTGTTGATAACATTCTGGTTGACTGTTGGTAAGATTCTGATTGACTGTTGGTA
>JAOBAT010108912.1:0-14819 GCA_026413305.1 Hydrozoanthus tunicans
CCCCCCCCCCCCCAATTTCAACATTAGAGCAAAGGAACTAAGACATAAGGCGTAAAGTGTCAATAATATGTGTTGTCAACGGTTGTACCTGTTTTAGTTTTGGAGTGGTGGTGGTTTTAACGCCAGAGAAACACAGAGTTGCTGTACTAGTTGCTGTTAAATCTCTTTGGTATCCGGCACTGTCCTTAGCTTTTGGCAATCTTTTTCATAAGCCCCACCCCCCTTCCCCTCGTAAATAAGCCTCCCGTCTGGAAGGTCAAAAAATTAACAGTCTTGGATACCGCGCGTTACGGAGCCAATCAGAGCGCGCGAAAATGGATATGGCCTTGATAAATACTAATAAAACTAATATTCTGTGCTCAACAGTATCAGGCAATCTTGTTGTTAGAACGCATTGGAGAAGACTATGGACGCGTTGCTCGAGGAATGAGCCGCGGTTTCAACCACTTATTATGTGGCGATGTGCATACAACTTCCAACGAATCGTCGGAATCCGTTTTTAATGTAGACCCGGGTGATGTCCAGGGCGCCTTGCAGGGAGGCATACGTATACTTAACGGAGAAGGTGTTGGCAATCCCGTGTCAAGCAACAGCACCCCCAGCTGTAGCCAATGGGTGGCTAACAACTACAGTCAGTACATTTACCAGCTGGACAATCAAAACAATGACAGCTCAGTTGGTAAGTCGTATATATTATATATAGTGTAAATATTGGTTGTGGAATCTTTTGCCTTTTTGGAAACAACTTTGGTGTAGTTAATCATGTATCATTTTTTAAAAACTTTTAAAGAATAACCAGAGGACGGAAAATAGTGTTGAATATTTGTGACTCTTTTAAGTAATGAATAAATAATGATAATGATAATAATATAATAATAATAATAATAATAATAATAATATTAATAATATTAATAATAATAGTAATAATAATAATATTAACATTGATAATGGTAATGGTGATAACAGTATAATGGTGTTAATGATAATAATAAATAAATAAAATGTCTATATAATAGCCTAGTTATGGAAAATTGTAGACCAGAAACAAATTGTGTTGATGATGATAATATTAGTGGTGATAATACATTTAATAATGATGATAGTAATGATAATGATAGTAATAAATAAATAAATTGATGGCTATATAGTAGCCGAGTTCACGAAAATTATAGGCCAGACGTCAAACGTGTTGATGATGACGACAACAACAGCAACAACAACAGTAATAATAATAATAATAATAATAATAATAATAATAATAGTAATAATAATAATAATAACAATAATAATAATTATAAATATAATAATAATGATAACAATAATGATAATGATGATAATAACATATAGAAAAAGCAGCGTACCTATCTGTAAACACGGGTCTCCAATGATTGAGCTATCCAACTTAATGTCCAACTTCCTAATTTATTTTAATTTAAAATCCTAGTTTGCCAGTGCCTCAATTTGTTGTATTTTAATAAGTTTTTAAACTGTTTAGAAATTGCTTCTGTAAGCCGAGTGTGAGTGTTTTCGCAACTTTAGTAAATTTAAAAGGCGCTCAAACATAGCAAATGGTGTGTGATTGACTGGACTTTAATAGGCGCTCAAACATAGCAAATGGTGTGGGATTGACTAAACTTTAATAGGCGCTCAAACATAGCAAATGGTGTGGGATTGACTAAACTTTAATAGGCGCTCAAACTTAGCAAATGGTGTGTGATTGACTGAACTTTAAAAGGCGCTCAAAGATAGCAAATGGGGTGTGATTGGCTGAACATGATGCGATGCTATGTAGATCAGCCTGATATACCCATTGCGTAGGAAACCTACTTCTATTGTTTGTAAAGGTGAAAGAAATGAGTTGTTTAACCTGTGTACGAGACTCGTTCTTACAAGAATCGATGACACACTGGCTATGCTCGACTAGTTTAGTTATTTTTATTGTTGTTGTTATCAGTTTCTAACGTTTTTCTTCATTCTTGCAGACAGCTGCTCTGTCATCGATCCCAAGTTAAGAATTGATTGCGGATGGGTGGGAATCTCCAAAACAATGTGCCTACAAATGGGATGCTGTTTTGACTCAACTGTTCCAAAGACCAGGTTCTGCTTCTATCAAGCAAGTACGTGTCGGCCATTTACTCTCAGACAGTCATTTTGATAGAACTAGTTACTTTGCCTATACGCTCTGACGCCATGAAGAGACTTGCTGGCCAGAAACGAATGAAATCTCTTAAAGAAGATTTCCATAGATCAGTTGCCTCGCTGGTATATATATAAACATTTATTCTATTTCGGCGCTCAGTAGATATTCTACCACTATCCGCTTATAATTGAAATAGATATAATCATCCACCATTATTGTTTTAGAGATGAAGTTTGAACTTCTCCAAAATCTTCATACTAATATTATGGACGTTAGTTTTAAGATTTTACAAACTCATTACTGGACGTTTTTAGGGGTGAAAACTTTAGGTCTCGATAGCTCTTTTTAGTAACCAGGCTGGTCAGGCAGTTGAAGAAAGATTGTTGATAAATGAATGTTGATAAACCACAGGTAAGTTCGTATAGTGCTACACCTTTCAATGACTGGTACAGTAAAGTCTCTAGTTCCTTCTGACCCATGAGGTCTTAGTGCCATTTTACTGGCTGTTTCCAAAATATTAGCACGCAAGCGTAATGCTAAGTATCTTTTTTCCCCAGCCAGATTCCACTAGCACAATGCTTACAATTTTGTTTATATCTTTCTGTGGGAATTCGAGGCTGTTTGTTAACTTAGCTATGTCGTGCTGACGAGGCCCAACAAAATCAAACAGTTGTCCAGGCAGCTAACACTCAGGCTCAAAAATATTTTTAAGGGTCCAGTACAGGCTTAGCTCCTTCTGCCCCGTGAGGCCTTAGTGCCATTTTACTGGCTGTCTTCATTTCATTAGTACGCATGTGCAACACTGCTGGTTTTTCATCACCAGTCAGATCCCACAAGCACAACGTTAGCAATGGAGTTTATATTTCTGGGGAATTTGAGCGTGGTTGTTAGCTATGTCGCGCTGATGGGGCCAACAAGATTAAAACAGCAATCAGGATAGGCTTTAGTTTTTTTCTGACCTGTTAGTCCTAAGTGTCATTTTACTGGATGTCTCCCTACAAGCACATATGTGCAACGCCGCTGATTTGTCAATAAACATGATTTGTTCTAGGGAATGCGACGTGCGGCTGTCTTATCAACCGACTGGTCCGCAGCGTAGGCGGTGTTACAGGTAATCCTGGAAGACGAAGATATGACGCAGGTTTTGTGCAACTGACATCAATATTCTTGAAGGGCTCCATACTGTACGCGCCTAATAATAATGGAACCAGACGGGTTATTAAAGAGGTAAAAGAGGAGAATACTTTTGTGTGGATAATGCTTCTGTTGTATTAATGTCTCTTGAATGTTTGCACCTTGCCAATGCAAGCATCTCACATGCTTGGGATTTCGCTTCTCATTGGCTTGATGCGCAAAGTAGTTCAGACAAATTAGTGGTCATTGCCATACACTAACCGACGTGCCTGATCAGGCGTTTTGGGATATAGCTTATCAGATCTTCCTTTACGACGTTTATTAAATGTTAAATGTTATTAAAGAGGTGAAAGAGGAGAATTCCTTTTTGTGGATGCTTCTGTTGTATTAATGTCTCTTGAATGTTTGCACCTTGCCAATGCAAGCATCTTGGCATTGGCTGAGCTGGCAGTTGATTACTACGACATCTAAAACACCGCTGATTTAAAAGCCGCCACACACTAGACGATATTTTATCGGGAAATTATTGCACCAGTGCCCAAGCCATGTTGTACGAACTATTTTCTATTACTTTTCACATGCTTGGGATTTCGCTTCTCATTGGCTTGATGCGCAAAGTAGTTCAGACAAATTATCGGTCACTGCCATACACTAACCGACGTGCCTGATCAGGCGTTTTGGGATATAGCTTATCAGATCTTCCTTCACGACGTTTATTAAATGTTAAATGTTATTAAAGAGGTGAAAGAGGAGAATTCCTTTGTGTGGATAATGCTTCTGTTGTATTAACGTCTCTTGAATGTTTGCACCTTGCCAATGCAAGCTTCATGTTTTGATACTCATTTATTAGAAGAATTTTTGTCTGAAGGAACCAGTTTTTTTGGCTGTGACAAAAAATTTGCTATTTGTGGCAATTACAGACAATAATTGGACACGAGTTTTTGTTATGAAGGAAGATCTGATAAGCTAGATCCCAAAACGTCTGATCAGCATTGTCGGCTAGTGCGTGGCAGTGACCGATAATTTGTCTGAACTACTTTGCGCATCAAGCCAGTGGGAAGCGAAATCCCAAGCATGTGACAAGTAGTAGAAAAATAGTTCGTACAACGTGGTTTGGGCACTGGAGCGATAAATTTCCCGATAAAGTATCGCCTAGTGTGTGGCGGCTTTTAAACCAGTGGCTTTTTAGATGTCGCAGCAATCAATTGCCAGCTCAGCAAATATCAAGAAAAGCATGGCTTAGCAGTTAGTGAAGTGTGTCGAACTTGCTTTCCAAGGTGCGTGCAAGTTCTGAACTATTTCCAGTCACCTAGCTTTTCGCGAGTCCCCGATACTTTATAAGCAACGCGCTTGACTATCTAATTTTAAAAAAGTTCAAAATTGCAACCAGCTGATTAACATGCAGCCCATCCAAGTACGCTTTGCTAGCTGCTAAATTAAATATCACTAACATGGATTTTGGTTTGTTGAAAGAACAAAAATGGTGTTTATTTCTTTAAGTAGATCTTTTCGTTGCTTTGATAATTCAAAAGAGTTTTCAAGTATGCTAATTAATTAGAAAAATTGTGACGTCAAAGGAGGGATTTATAAAACGAAAGGTCACAAAACAACAATACCAGATCAATAATCCTAAAACTTTGCACAATTGTTTAACTAGAAAAACAAACAAAGAAACAAAAGCATAAGTTAAAAAGAGAACTGTTGTTTTGTAATTTATCCCATTGGGTTTCAAGTTTGGTGTTTTGCATATATGAAAAGCTTTAATATTTTAGCAACCAAAAGAGTTATTTTAATGAAGTAAAGAACATTTTTCTCCTTTAAAAAAATTTTTTTTCTAACAGACTAAGTTCTGTTATTCGCATAAGTAGATTTTAATAATAAAACGTGGTTTTCAAATTAGAAACCAATTTGTTCTTACTCTTTCAGTCTCTAGATGTACAAGGTGATTTAATATTTTTCATCAAGCCTGTTTAGGAAAACTCAAGTAGGGTGTTTGTTTTTTGCTAGCTTTCACTTTCACATTATATAATGGCATATTTTGTCTGTCAGACGGACTTTAAAGCGCTATTTAAAAGATATAATTGAAACATATATAATTGCGAAGTAAAACTACAAAAGTTTCCAGACGTTTTCGGTTAAAACCCCTATAAATGATGGTTTTTAGCCGAAAACGTTCGGAAACTTTTGTAGTTTTACTTCGTCTTTATATAATTTCACTTCGCCCATATACATCTTATAATATTTTGTTTGTGTTATGTTATGTAGTGTGTGTGTTGATGGGTTTTTTTTTATCGTTTTCAGATAAAGGACGAGCTGTCAGTGATCTGGCAGATTGAGCAATTTGCCGAATGGTGGATCAATAATTCAGCCACACTTCGACAGCAAGTGGCAAACTTCACCAGCGGGAACAACTCTTCGTGGCAGGTAGCCTAATGAATTGTTGGCTTTTTACATGTAATAACGATGAAATAATGATGGGAGTATTAGTAATGATAGAATTAATCGTAATAGTGATAATGGCGGTTGCATAGCAAACTTATTGTAAACTTCAGTAAATACAAACTTAGTAGATGCGAGCTGTAAGGGTTGTACCCTCTGCTCAACATGACATGTTTTATATTTCAATTTTAATTAACTCAGTTTTTATCCATTTTATCAATTTCATCTATTTTATCTTTGTCTAAGTTTTTTCACCAAGGTTTTACACTTCATATACATAGATTTTTCATAAATTTTCATACGGATTTCTTATATTTGTTACCACCAGAATTATATAAATTTCTTTTTTTTCTTTTAATATGTATTTATTAGTAGTGTAACTTAGTCTGTGTCCACTAATTAGTATGCGTTTTAGCAGGCTACGTGGTTTGACACGTTAATAAAGGTTTCATTCATTCATGACAAAACTTAGTTTTACAGACCTTTTTGCCTTATGTGCTCAATGCAATTGCACAGTAGATGCACAAAAGATATAGAGAGAGCAAACTATACAATTACAATGACGAAAGAAGTAATACGAAGAACAATTTTGAACGAAGTCCTTTGGAGCATCGACTGTCGTTTAACTTTGATTCAAAGTCCATACTCAGTGTTTCACATGATATTGAGGTCTGCTTTCTTATACTACACAGCCCACTGGTCTTTACATATACCCCGTGCCCATATCCCACTGAGCGCTTTCGAATCTTATTGTGTAGAATGCAATGGTATCAACACCTGTAACCTTAGTAAAACGGAATCGCTTTTTTTTAAAGTTGGAATTGTTCAACTGATACCACCAAATATTGTTTGTCGTTTACTCGTTGAGGAAAACCTTTCATTACTCTTGTAAGGGGAGTCAGCGGTTAGCGCTCGTGCCTCCCACCACTGTGGACCCGGGATCGAGTCCTGGTTTCCGCATGTGGGCTGAGATTTGTCGACCTCAATCTGACTCAAAGGGTTTTCCTCCGGGCTCCGTTCCCCGGTTTTCCTCCCTCAAAAAAATCGACACCCAGTTAATTCTACCTGGCTGTGGAGCTGTGCTCCGAGGTCATGCACGGGCCGTATAGCGGCAGCAATATGTGCCTTAACATGCTTTTTGTCCGACCTCCTTGAGCTGCGTCGTGCGCAATTCAGTCAATGACTGCAAGTAAGGGCGATTAGCTCGCTAGATATTATTATTATTATTAAAATCTGCAATAAACTACTGCTGTTTTTTCGGAAAGTTTTCAACTTTGTACCTTTGACAGCATACCTCCTGCTTTTTTTCCTGTTTTGCTTTACAACTATCTCGAAAGAAACTTTCAAAAACTTTAGAACCGAAAATGTTCAAAGCCATCTTCTTCTTCACAGAATCTTCAAGGAACGTTGCTTTGGGCAAGACAGTTCCAGCAATATCTTCCCAGTATGGGTCCCGGCGTAAACGTCAACGACTTTCGAGAAAGGATGAATAACATTTCAATCGACAACAGCTCCATTCCGAACACCAATTTCTCTGCGTTGTTTGATAGCATAGACTCGATGATGCAAGAAGTGAAGACATTGTACAAGTGCCTTGATCATGAGTATTTTAAGGGTTACCCGGATGAAGACTCCATGGTTAAAAGAGCTATTGACACATCTAAATTCCCCGTGGTAGCAAGTAGGTCATTTTATAAATTAAATGGAAGCTCAACTCCAAAACTAGTTTTTTTTAAATGTTTAAGAAAGTCAGTCTGGGATTCAAGCAGTGAATTTTCTGAAAGTGGTTCGCTTGTTGATATGCTGCAAAAATTAGTTAAAAATTAAAAAGGCCCAGCAAATCCCATAGAGGCCGCAAAATTGCACATAAGTCTGATGTCTCAACTTGAAATTGCCGAAAGGATCAGCTTCCCCAGCCCCCCATCCCCATCGGACTATTTTATTGCTTATTTTGCAAAATTATCTGAAACGTTTTTCTTGAAAAGCACTGAACAAAATACTTGAAATTCGCAATTTGACGTTGTTATGTCACGGATTAGATTCCAAGCGCAAAGATGGCGCTTCCCTTAGCATTCATTTTGCAGGTTTTAAAATTATTCCGTAAGGATGCGGCCTGAGGAAACGCATGTGCACAAAATACGTTTTCTGATATCCCAACAGATGCTCTTAAACGTACACAAAAAAAATTTGGAGTGCAGCTCCCTCTAATTAAGTATATACGTAATGACAACTTCCCAAGGGATTTTTCTAGTGTGATTGTTAGGGACCGAGGAAAATTTATGTGTATACGGGGCTGGAGCAAAACCATTGTAAAAAAGCATCTGCTCCGTCTCGGTTGGGATAAAAAAAACCAAACCCCGTCTAAGCTCCACTAAAAAAAGTATTTGCCCCGTCACATTTTTAATTTCGGATATTATATACTACTTTTAAGCATTATTGAAAGTTATCTACTTAAAATGAATCATTACCAATGTCAATACTTACAGCAAGCCACCCAACCGTTGTAATTCAGGCTCACCGTACTTTAGTATTTTAATGTTTTACTGAGAAAAAAAAGGGTTTGCCCCGCCTCAACAATCTGAAAAAAAAATGTTTGTGCCCCGCTCCCATGCTACCAAAAAAATGTCCCTGCCCCGTCCCATTCTGCTCCGGCCCCGTTTACACATGAATTTTGTTCGGTCCCTTAAAACTCCCGAACAAAGACAAAAGTCAAGAATTCCAATTGGCTGGAGGCTGGCAAGTGGCTATTTGCAAGCGTTGTGGATTTGTGACTCTAGGATCACCCTTGTATAGTCTAACGTTCTTTTTCCGAAAAGATGCAAAAGTCTTACTGTTAAAGATCTACAGGATCAACGACCAAATCTTCTCAACTTCGGTATGCCTTTGAGTGAAAATCCGCCAACCAAACCCGTCTCCCGTACAGCACACAGGCGCCCTGCAAATTGTTTAAACCGGACACCTCAAACTAACTTCAGTTTATTAAATCCTAGTATTTAGAGGTTCTGAGATTGATTGTTAGAGTCAGTAGAACCTGACATCACGTTGAACTGAAATAACCGCGGTTTGGGCATAGTGTTCAAACGTTTCTCTAACTGAAGCCCGAAGGGAAATTAACCACAAAGTGATTTCGTTTTTAGGTCTTGCATTTGACAATATTGGAGACAACCTGGAAGAGTTTCCAAAACATGTGCAGTACAGAATAAGACAAGATATAGACTACGTTCCTAGAACCGACAGAGTGCGCCATTGGTGAGTGCTTTCCTAAAACAGGTCTTTTGCAGCAGGGGACACGTGACCACAATCTTACCTGATTTATTTACTGAGTGTACGATATAGTGTATGTGTATATGAGGTCGAATTAACCCAATGTGCTAAAAGGATAAACTTTTGCGGTTTTACAATTTTGTTGGGGTACTTCAAAATATACTTCATCCTAGACGACGCACATTTTACAGTAATTGCATTTGTTAAGTCGTTTAGGAGAAGTAACGTTATCTGGAAAATTTTCATATATGGTATGATGTAGGTGTAAGTGATGTGAAATTAACCCTAAAATTGCAACCAGAGGCTGAGTTACAGGGGTTTCACAACATTGTTGGAAACTTTATGATAGACTACACCGCAAATTTTGCAGTAATTATATTTGTTAAGTCGTTTAGGAGAATTAACTCTTGGGAGAATTAACTCTACCTAGAGAATCATGAAGTTACATTAGGGTATAGTAGGTGTATATATCTGGTGGACCTAATCCCAATCAGTGCTGAATTACAAGATATTTTGAGGACTTGATCATAGTACTTGTGAAGTTTTCACCTATTTACGTTTTCTTCAGTTGCGGAACAGACACAATTGGTCATAAGTAACTTCACCTTTACATTTCTTTTACATGTTTTCGAGACCTTATTCCTTACTTTTATAAGGCCAATTTTGAACCGAAGCTCAATGCAAAAATTTGGAAATATAGCGTTTTCAACTCACGATTGTCATTGGCTTGGAACTATATGAAATGCTTTTCTGTTTTTGTCAGGTATTGGCGTCCAGGCCCCGAAGGGAGTTTTACTAGCAACCGCTACTTGAACTTTGGGTTCTTGTATCTACAAGACTTGATAGATCGAGCTCTGCTAGACCTTGTTCTTAATGAGACGATTCTTGACATTGGAGTTCACTTGAAACAGTTCCCGTATCCGTGCTACATCAAAGACGGGTTAGTATAGACAGCAGCAGCCAATCCACTTTATCTAAGTGTTCCGGTAAAATATCCATCACGTTTTATCTAAATGTTCCGGTCACTTTCTGTCTATTGGCTATAAAGTTCTTGTGCTTGAATTTTGGCTTAACCAGGGTTTAAGTTAACCAGCCTTTGATCAACCCAGCCCTGCAGGCGTCGTGTTTTGGTACGATTCCTTGATAGTTTGAAAGGTCCATGTGATAGGTTAATGTCGAAAGTTTCTTTTTATGTCTTGTACGACGTCTCACGACTTCGCTTTTATAATGCCCTATTTTTATTGTTGAAAAAACCAAGTACTGTGTTAAAACAGCAGGAAAGAAAAGTAAGTTTTCAAGATACTTAAAAAATCACGGTCAACTGCGATGCTTTGTGAGGCGAGGACGCCATTTTTTCGCAACTGAAAACTCAAAGACAAGAATCATTTGTCGAAATCTGACAAAAAATTGTTGCGATCCAGTGTTTCTTGTCGATTCTTTTAGTAATTCTATGTCTGCAATTATTATTGTTGAAAAAAACAAGTACTGCGTTAAGGCAGCAGGGAAGAAAAGTAAGTTTTCCAAGATACTTAAAGAATCACGGTCAACCGCGATGCTTTGAGGTGAGGAAGCCATTTTGTCGCAACTGAAAATTCACAGACAAAAATCATTTGTCGAAATCTGACAAAAAAATCGTTGCCATCCAGTTTTTCTGTGCGATTCTTTTAGTATTTCTAATTTTGTATGCGTCTATTTGACCTTTCTTTCTTTTATTTCTTCGAAAAAGATCTTAAAACAAAACAAAACACCCGCAAAGCATCGGGGTTGACTGTGGTTCTTTAGGTAAAGAAGTTGTCGGAGTGACGTCATCAGTTTTCATTTCTTGTTTAAAATGAAAATCCCAGCGGTGCATGATGTCAAGCAACAGCCTTGATTTTGTTCCTTTGAAGTTTCTATCAAGGGATTTTTTGGTTAATCGTCTTCTGGTAATTTTCCCTTGTAGCTTTGTTTTTGCCATTTCCCGGACGATGCCCATGTTTATGACACTTTCCTGGATATACAGTGTCGCAATGATAGTTAAGGGAATCGTGTATGAGAAAGAACGGCGACTAAAGGAAGTGATGAAGGTAACTACGCAATGTCTGCTGACTGATCGTGAGCATTTAAGTTGTTTTTGGGCTTGGTATACATATAGTAGACTTTCGCTTTTATTCATGTAGTTCAAATATCCCGTGTAGTATCGAAGTTAATGTAGTGTATTTTGGAGATCTTGCAGGATTGATATATGGGTTAGTGGAGTGAGTTTTGAGATCTAATACGGTTGATATATGGGTTAATGGAATGTATTTTGGCGATCTTGTGCGGCTGATGTATGGGCTAATGGAATGTATTTTGAAGATCTAGCTTGCTTGATATATGGGTTAGTGGAGTGTGTTTTGAGATCTAATACGGTTGATATATGGGTTAATGTAGTGTATTTTGGAGATTTAGCACGGTTGATATATGGGTTAATGTAGTGTATTTTGGGATTTAGCACGGTTGATATATGGGTTAAGGAATGTATTTTGGAGATCTAGCACGGCTTATTTATGGGTTAACGTAGTGTATTCTGGAGGTCTTGTACGGTTGTTATATGTATTATAATGTGGTGTATTTTTGAGATGTTGTCTTGGTTTTTGGTCGCAGCCGTAGAAACCAAGGGTTCCACCAAGTCATCGATGACACATTTTTGAGATTTTAGTGACATACTCTACTAGGTGGTTTAAGTGTATGTTGGCGACGCTAACAAACGCGTTGATCTTTATCTTTACAGTCCTTAATAGCACTGTTCTTAATTCGTTAACAGGTAATGGGGCTTGGAAATGGCGTACACTGGGTCGCCTGGTTCATCAACAGTGCTGTGATGATGCTGATCACCATTGGGATGCTGGTGCCCATATTTAGATACGGGAAAATCCTCCAACACAGCGACCCATTTATCGTCTTCCTATTTTTGGTGGTGTTCATGATCTGTACCATCATGCAATGCTTTCTCATTAGCGTGTTCTTCTCCCGGGCCAACGTAGCTGCAGCGTGCGGTGGAATCATTTACTTCGTTACGTATCTACCCTACACTCTGGTAACGATGTATGAAGAGTTTATGACCACACCTGAGAAGGGGCTGGCGGTAAGTACGCAACATGACCACGCCCAAGGATGTTATTTAAAGGAGGGTGGCCAATATGTTATGATAGAGCGCAACTCAATTGGTTTTCCGGCTTTATCGTTTCAAATATTTACCTAATTTTTTTTTTTGCAAAGGAAACAGAACCTCGCGTTTTAGATGTTCGTTTCAGTTAGACAGGGTTCGTCCGGGTCCTTAAAAACCTTAAAAGTCCTTTATTTCCACTTTCAAAATTGAGGCCTCAAAAGTCCTTAAATTTTACAAAAATCAGTCATGGTCCTTAAAAAGTCCTTACATTTTTGCTTTTTCTTTGTTATCATAATTCGATAAATGTCAACAAT
Organism: Hydrozoanthus tunicans; assembly: GCA_026413305.1. Lineage (NCBI taxonomy): Eukaryota > Metazoa > Cnidaria > Anthozoa > Zoantharia > Hydrozoanthidae > Hydrozoanthus > Hydrozoanthus tunicans. The sequence continues at coordinate 12,422 of JAOBAT010108912.1, forward strand.
GCCCGGGAAATGCATTTTCCAAGAATCTTGGCTCGAAAGGGTTTACTGGGCGGCCTCAAGCAGTACCTGGAGATCCGTACAGCGCTTCGTGCAGTCTTTACTACAACTTTGTAAAAAGTGATGTTTTAGGTCATTTCTGGTGGTTGATGTCCCTTGGTTTAGGTTCTCAAAACCCAATAATCTTACCTTAAAAAGGTCCTAAAAAAGTCCTAAAATTTTGCTTTGAGAAAAGCGGACGAAACCTGGTTAGATTAGTTTTTTGAGAACCAAAATGATATTCTTGACTGATAAAACTGTATGCCGAAAATAAAGGCAAAGGAGCTGAAACAAAAGGCGTGTAATGAATACATTTATACAAAGGTTCAATCTGTTGTGCTGGTTATAATCTACAGGAACACAGACTTTAGTAGTTGCTGTTAAATCTGTTTTGTACCCCTTACTGGGGAGTCAGGATGGCCGAGTGGTTAGCGCTCGCGCCTCCCATCTCTATGGACCCGGGATCGAATCCTGGGTTTGCGCGTGGGCTAAGATTTGTCGATCTTCTTTTGACTTCGAGGGTTTTTCTCCGGGTTCTCCGGTTTTCCCCCTCCACGAAATCGACTTTCACGCCGAGATCTGTGCCTTTGAGCGATTAAACAAAAGCCACTGGCTTGGGAGAATGGACAACCACTCCCAGCGTAACGAAGATAAATAAAGATTTATTATTTGTTTTTTATTTTATTATTACTGACTTCGTCTTGTGCTTCTGTCTTTGGCTGTTGACGAATAAGCCCCATCCTCGTCTTTGTAAGTAATAAGCCCCCCATCTGACATGTCTAGAAATGAATAAGCCCCCCCCCCCCTCTTCCCCCCGGAGGCTTTACGGTTCGTTACGCTTACTAAGGCTGACGTTGTTTGTGTTTTGTTTCTTGGTCCAATCTGCAGTGCTTGCTATCAACCACAGCGTTCGGTATGGGGTGCAGCTACCTGGCGCGCTATGAGGAGCAGGGTGTTGGGGTGCAGTGGTCTAACCTTTACTCCTCCCCTATGGCAGGCGATACCTTCAGTATGGGATACGCTATGGGCATGATGGTGTTAGATGCATTCATTTATGGAATTCTTACTTGGTATCTGGAGAATGTGCGACCAGGTTAGAATCCGGCTTCATTGAAAAATGAATCTTCCACTTTGTGATACTATTGGTTTAAGTACAACCGATTCAAAGCTCGTGATCATATCAGAGTCGATATAAGCCAGTTCGACATTTCAGAAACACGTGCGCGAGTCTGGATAACATGTGAAATTCGTGAAACTTGAACAAAGGAACGCAATGAAGCGGGATGGGGATTCTATATTATATCTTTCTTAAGTTTGATGAATATTTCATTTTATCCCGATGAGCGCTTGCGTTTTTGAAGTTCCGAACTGGCTTATTGTTCAATATCATAGGCTGGGTGGTTTTGACTATCTTCTATCTTATGATTTTTTGTTGTTGGTGGGATCAGTTTTTGAAAATTGAATAAACGGATTAGGTGTTTCACAGGAACCAAGATGCTCTAGTGAAGCCATTGCCTGTCAGTTTTGTTTAAAAAAATAGACTTACTGATAGCAATAACGTGCTCACTCAACTAGAGTGGTAGTTAATCCAACAAGGTTTGTAAACGCTAGCAAGCAGTGGCTTCTCTGTTTTAACAATGCATAGCTCGAGCCAATACCCCTTTTTCACGTCGAAAGAAAAAAAGTTTGGAACCTTGGCGTCTCCACTGGAATTCTTATCGGTAGCGCCGCAGCAGATCCTTGTTTGAGGTGTAGAAGCCTTTACATGCTCTAAACAACATAGATTTTTTATTTCAGGACAATATGGTATTCCCCGCCCGTGGTACTTTCCGTTCCAAAAATCCTATTGGTGCGGCGTAGAGCATGGGGACGAGGAGGATTCTGGCAATGCATCACGGTCCGGAACAACGGTTACCACTCGCGAGGGTGCATGGTTCACCAGGAACAGAGTAAGTAACAATTGTCTTTGCTAGCATCGAGAGGCTGACTTCCAAACTATCAAATAACTCTGCTTTGCATAGATATACTAATGATACTGGTTGTTACGGTAGTGATAGCAAGTAGTACTGTTAATCCTATTAATAACTAAGAGCGGTAGTAATTTAGACTTCAAATTTTGAATATTTTCTGCAATATAGTGCATGTCGAAGTCTAACTAGTGATCAGTAGTAAAACAATACTACAAAAACTAAAATGCACGATTTTTAAGAAATATTTTACGAACTTTACTTGGCTACGGTAACCATGGAAACCACATGCCCTTCATTTGAAAGCACAACCACAATTGACGTGCAAAATTTAAGTCAAATATTGCTTCGCAATATGAAATATATTTGTGCAGAGGGGGGGGGGGGGGGGGGGT
>JAOBAT010108923.1:0-14818 GCA_026413305.1 Hydrozoanthus tunicans
TGTAAAATAAACATGGCGGACAGTCAAGGTAACTTTTGTGGGACTTCGTCTTAAAATAGGTACTACAGGTCACAACAGTACTTTGGTTTCTATGTACTGTCTATGTAACTTCTCTGTCATTCACTTGAGACTGTAGACTGAGCATTCAGATAAGGACCTTTCTCATGGTTGATATATCACAATTTGTTTATTGAGAGTAAGGTTGTTACTGGGAAAATATCAAGGTCTGCAATTTCCTTGTAATAACTGAATCGACAAGGTTTAATAAAATATTTCTCCAAACTGTTAAAAAAATGAGCTACAAGTTATGACATTTTTTCTCTAGCTAGATGCAAACAAAATTTATGGATAATACAATTTTAACTAGTTAAAATAAGAGAAAAAACAATACTTAATGATCTTTTTTTCAAGGTGTAAACATTAGAAATATTGAAGAGGAAGATGACCAAGGGTTAGAAGAACTGAAGAAAGAGGAAGAAGATGCGGAGGACAATGATCATACTAGGGAATCTGACGATAACCACCAGTCTGAAACTAAACATTTTGACAATGATGTAGCAATTGCTGGACATGAAAACACAGGTATAACCTTTGCGTCTTCTCGGATAAGGACGTTAAACTGTAGGTCCTGGGTGGCAGACCTCGAAGGGGACCTTGAAGCCTATTGTCTGTTCTCCCGTGACTCCTTGAGTCAAAATGTCATAAGAATAAGAATAAGAACATTCAATCTGATATCAAAGGAACTGAATCGATGTAGCTGGCGAACCTAACATGATACCAAACACATTGACAATGTTGTTTAAGTTAAGATAACTTGTTTCATAACTTACAAGAAAGTAAAAAGCTCTGTTTTTCTCTTACTTTTTTCAGATGAAGATGATGAAAGCGATGTTGGTGCTGATGATACAGCTGATGTGGGTGATGAGGGTGGCTTAGAAAGTGACCAATCACATCATTCAAGTATCATCAAGGTTTGGATGAAGTTTGAATGTATTATATACTATTACAGCAAACTACCTTTTGGTTGGGCAAAGTTAAGAATGACACTGTTGAATCCCAACAAGAGTCCAAATGTTAATGAGTTTCAAGTTTCACTTTTTTATAGGCTTTGTAGCCCGATCATTTATACTTTATCGCTGTTTTAATCACTCTACTTATTGGTTCATTTATACGTTTTCATTAGACCTGGGTTTTTCGTCATCCTTCTCTACGTCTTCATACTATGATTTTCAAAGTAACCCACTCTGAAGTCACTAGTAACAGCATAGAGCAGAATAGTGATACAGGGTGGAAAAATTTTCAAAATTAATAATAGTATAGAGTGGAATAGTAGACTAGGGTGGAAAGATTTCAAATACAAGTTTGTAAAATATACTGTAATATTAAAAATCAAAGGGGCTAATAGCCAACTCATTCATATTTGGGTAATGCTTTCTGTTAGTATATGGAACTGAAATTCAATATTGTCCTGTTCATTTGCCACAATTGCTTCTTTTAAGACAATGAGCAAAAAGCCTATTATTTATCAAATCCCTGGTCTTAATTTACGAGTTGGTCCACAGCTAGGCAAACAATTCTCTTTATAAAGAGTATATTTTCCTCATGTAAACCCCAAAACATGAAGTAAAGATAGATTAATAAAGTTAAGTTCCTAAGAAGAGCGTGACAAATGGCTGTCTCCTGCTCAAAAGGAATCACTTGATTTGGATTAAATTTATATCTGTCCACAATTAAAACTCCACACTAGACATTTTCTCCACACTGCAATAACTCATTCATTGTGCATGCCTGCATATGAATGAGTTAAAAAGTTTGAAACAAATTTTTTCTTGAAGATGGGTGCTGCTTCTTGTCAAAAATGAGGATTGATGAATGTAAACACTGAGGGTTGTGTCCAAGAAGAAGAATATTGCTAGTCTTAAAGCCTGCACTGGAGATGCTGGGCTTTTGAAACCCAGAAACTAATAATAGTACAGTTGCAGATAAGGATTTAGTCAAAAATAAAAAATAGTACATGTACTATTACTAAGGACTTCAGATAAGCCATGCATGCATGCTCAGATAATCTATTTAGATGGTCCAAGTATGGCTGATAGTTTCGGCCTTGCACCAGTTAAACTTGGCCAGAGAAAGCATAACAATTGACATACTCTTTTTCTTGGCACCCTGCAGGTCCCTTTTGTCTGTTCTGTTCCATTCCTAAAATTTGTTGCAATGAAACTAAGCCTTGAATTGTGCTATAATTTTGATGTTCTCTCTAATTTGTGCTGTAATATGCCAAACAGACTTCCTTAGTGCTTGATCTCAGCATTAACCAGACTTCCTATGTACCTCACTTTTTACAGGATGTTGAAGAAGCAAGAGCAGCCAATAACAAGCTCCAAGAAGAGATGGATGCATTGAATTCTGAATTAGTTGAAGTTTTACAGTCTTCAGAGACCAAGGTAATTTACTCCATTTTATTACATATTTTATGTAAAAGTATAGCAATGTGTAGTTTTGCCAGTTGTACGTTTCAGACCTAAGAACTAATGTAACATCGACTTAGCAACGCTTTGGAAATTTTTGCGTTTCCCTCGTCAGATATCTGTAAAGTTTTTGACCTTTTTGGGCCTGAAGGGTGCTAACAACTGAACTTAAAATTTCTTTGATGACTTACATTAACGCCTATCAATTATGGTTTTCGAGATGAAAATTTTTCCAATTAAAAGTTGATTGTATGAGTGTTTGCAGTATAACTGATGTTAAATATTACAAAAAAGACCACCTTGAAGATTCTTGACAACCGCACATACCATTATTTTGAAAAGACTCTTGTATGACAAAGTTCTTCTTCTAGAGTACAACAGTTACCTCACTTTGAATATTACTGACCTGCAACGTAAACTGCTTTAAAAATCTAATTCTAAGTACCTGCTAGATGAGTTAAGTTTGCACTTTTACTAATTTTTTTTTACTTAAGTTGCCCATGGTCATACTTTTTTATGACTTGACAGATCAGTAATAAAATTGTTTGGCATGATGTCTTAAAAGCAATTAATTTCTTAACAACCAGGAAGATGAATCTCGTACAGTAAACAGCGAAGGTCAGGACAAAGACATTCAGCAAGTCAGATCCCAAGAGGAGGAGAAGGCCGCGAGTGAAGGTGTTAACTCAGAGCCTGGGAGAAGTGATAATAATGAACAAGAGACAGATACTCGGCCAAATGATGGAGCTAACGGGGATGGCAAGACCGTCAAACTTTCACGTGAAGAAAGTAATCGCAACAATGAAATTGGTGAAAATCGCCACATAGCCGAAGACTCAGATTATTAGTCTGTCTAACTGCTATTATCAGAAATAGACCGTTTGATAGTCAAGAACATTGAATCAAGCTTTCGTTTATCTTATACCAGTATCTAACAATAGTGGATAAGGCTGAGTTTGGTATGAAGCATTACGTAGAGCCAGGTGGCTAGTTTCTCTATTGAGAAGTCATCTTGCTTTCCGTACGATAGCTGTTAAACCTGTCGGGGGGGGGAGGGGGGGGGGGGGAGCAAGGCACTTCTACCCATGTACGGTGGTCTGTTCATGTGCATCAAGTGTTCGCTGAAAAAACTCTTACCAAAAAGTCTGCAAACGTGAATCCATATTCGTGTCCTAGACAGGTATCAATTGTCCTCAGTTTACAATTCCCTGCAATGTTTGAAAATCCAGTGAAGAAGTTAGCACTTTCCTTGATAACGTTTCGCGGTAAAGTGCTCCTCTTTGGCGGCACTTCTCTTTCCGCGGTGAACTAGTTGTATACTACAGAACTTACACCACTTGGAGGGTCCGAACTCACCAGCTGTAGCCTTGTGAAATTAGTCTCAGGTTTTGAGTAAGTTGTGACGCTGCTTCGGTGTTTTTTTTACCAACAGTTGATGAATTTTGAAAGTTCTAGACAAAATCATGGATTAAAGTGCGAGTCTGAAACGTCTCTACATTTCACACTTTTGCGGTGTAAAGCCTATGATATTTATCGACTGTTTTGAGAAAGGTTGATTAGCAATCCACTTTATGACTTGAAATTTGTCGTTCTTAGTACTAAGTTATCGATGTAGTATCTGCGAGATTTCAAAGCATTGGCAACTGGCGTTTTGGTAGTTTCTCTAGTTAGAGTCGTGGCGGTGCGATGGAACGGAGCCTTTTGGGCTGGGCAGTAGTTAAAGCTTGTGTATGTCGAATGCATGAATACACATCTATAACGGGTGAAAAAGATGCAAAATATATTGGTGTATGCCAGTTGTGACAAGCTAAACGAGCTTCTACAGCTTCGTAAACGATAATTATAGGTAATATGATTAAAATTATGCTGCTAGGCACATTAACTAATAAAAATTTGTAAGTTGTCAAATAATTTTGTTTTCATCGAGCTAGTAGACGTTAACGGAGTGAACAAACCAGTCTGTGCCTTCCCCAAATCATTCCGCAGCAATTCTGGTACTCATTTTATATGCATCTGAGTAGGCTTACGCAGGTTTAGTAAAGCGTTTGTTATGGTTGCGTTGAAAGAAGATAATTTAGCAGTTACTCAGTGGCCGTTTTAAGATTCATGGCCCTTTGTTCCCGTCTCATTGGAAACTAACTGCTCGACCAATCCGCCGGTTATTCTAAATATCCTAATTTTCGTGTCACAAACAAAACACTAGAGGTGGTTGTTACCTCGTTATAATGAAGTACTAAGCGTCGGCAAATTTATTTCAAGGTTGCTAAGTCATGAAAATAATTCTAATTTTGCCTGATAGGACCAAAAAAATCCATATAAACAATAACTCGAACCCAACAATTTGATTGGCTGACATTTCACCTTTGGGAAATGAGTTATTACGTGGATTGTGATTGTTTGATGTTCTATGTTGAGAACTTATTGGAGCCAAATCAGTTCCTAAGGCAAATTTATCAAAGATCTTTACGAAGTACAGGTTTTACTTTTATTTCCAAAAAAATTGGATGCGCGGAACCTTGAGTTGCCTTAAAACCAGAAGGCGCTCCTCGCTCCAGAGATCTAAGATGACTGTCTAAAGTAAAATGTGTTCTCTTTTCGCAGCGATTTTAGTAACAAATTTCAAGAGCCACTGCTCCGTGTAACTCGCCCTTTGGGACTAGTCTCCCGATGGTGTTCACGTATTGCACAAAAACTTTCCTTTTGCAACCTCAGTTTTAAGGGTAGCACAAACTACAAGTTCTGTTCTTCAATTTATTTGGTAATGTTTAATTTGTGTATGTTTTTGCCAAAGTTATAAGAACTCCGCACCTCATTATATACTGTACTTTTCTCAATTTACTTTGCCAAGCACATGCCATTTACGGTCCTATTACTGTCAAGGTACCAAACAAGCTAGTCCGGTATCTGTTTGTTTGCCTGTTACCGCGGGTGCTGAGTTTCACTGACTAGCCAATAGCAAACCCTAGAACAAGCTTTACAAACAGTTCACCTACATCTTTGATACAATCTCTCGAGTATTTTGTAGATTTTGGTCCTGAGCAAGTAGATAGCTGTTTCCTAGTTCCTGGTTGTACTTATGCTTCGAAACTCTTGAAGGTCCTTACATTCCAACCGGGAAAATAGTTTCATTTTTAAAAAACCTTCAGCTCGCCCATCCAGGTCAACAGCGCACACACACATTGTCCCTCAACTAACCTTGTTAACTCGCCAAAGGAAGCTGCTATTTATCCAGAACACACCATTGTAAGGGTAAGTTTCCTTTCGGAAGTCCAGCGGAAACAAAAAGCCGTTTTTGTTAGACATTCACAGTACTGAGAAATTTCCCTTGAACTTGTTACGGTCTCCCGGGCTAGTGACTGTGTGTGCATCCACAAGAATAAACATTGCATGCCATACTTGATTGCCACAATCCACAAACGGCGACTTGTACATTTACCCATAATTTCTAGCACAAAAAAGTCTAAAATTGCCCATACTGACAACGCATAGAGAGAATCTTTAGACCTCATATTGACACACACCGTGTTGTTAGTTCGAGGAAGAGCTTTACAAACTGCTACCTTCCCCGAGTTTTTTTTTTAGCGGTGTAAGGTTCGCAATGAATTATGGTAAAATGCATAGCCGCCTCTTTTTAATTCGGAATGGTCGATTCCGTCAGCGAGTGAGTGAGTGCTTAAGGATAGTTGTGCACGTTCTTGTACGTCAAAATTAAAAAAATAAAGTATTCAAATGTCTTCAACCATCTCTTTTCAGCTGGTTTTCCTGGATTCAAATAGTCCAACTAACAACACAGTTTTTTACTTTTAATACTTTTTTTTCAAATAAATGTAATTTAAAATTGTTTACTATTCTTCCAGTTTACCTAGCCAAAAACAAAACTGATAGTATTTTCGTCATTAAAGTTAACTATTATTGTTAAATACATGTGATTTAAAATTGTGCCTAGATTTATCGAATGGAAAATCAAAACCTAAAACTTTTAAGTTACCCGACATCTACACTAAAGTAGTACAATTCCAACTAGAGAGATTTGCTTTCAGAATTTTGGTGTTTCAAATCGAAAATTAACAAAATTCAACCGTGGCTGTTTCTTGAAATCTAGTTAACCTACAATTACAGTTTCTTTGTAAACACTGATTTGCTTTAGTATTGAAAGGCTGGACAGATGCAAAGAAAAAATATATCGCCGCCTACGCTAAATTATTTTTTTCGGTTTTTAACGGCAAAAATAATTGTACAAAATTGGAAAAGTTATTTATGTGTTATACAGTCATCAATCGAGCACTGCCCAATCCAAAGCGTCGTCTAAATGGGCAGAGTCTCTTAATGATTCTCCATAATGCATCGGGGAACATAAGAATTATCACAACAACTACACAGGACGCAATAAAAATATTTGACCACTTTTGAACCAACTCCCTTTCTTTTAAATAGTCATTTAACTCGTCCATGTAGAGGAATTTGTTCTTGTAGTTATTAGCTAACTCAAACTGTGACGGCACAGGAAAAAGTGATTCGTAGAAATCCAAAAGCAATGATTTTATCAAGTTTGCTTCGTTTGTTCCGTGGGCGATGTTATCGTTTAAACACACAAATTTCTTTCTTTTCCCTTTGATGTTATCCAACTGTTGCATGACCGCCGTTGCGTTGTCCCGGATCATCTTGAAAGCGACATCTTCATCTCCTAATGTCTCGTATTTGTACTTGGGGAGAGTTTTGAGCGAGTCATTTAGCAAAGCGATTACCGGATCACATCTGGCCAGGAAATCCTTAGTGACCAACGGCATGTCAGTAGTATAATATCTTTCAGTGGGGAGATCGGATACATGACCTGGTGTGAAAGGCGAATTCAACGAGCAGTTGACGAGAGTTTTCTCAAAGGATTTAACAGTCTCCAGAGAAAGAGGTAAAGGAAAGATTCGAGTGGCGAGGATTCGCAGCTCTCGGTCTGATAATGTACCTATGAGATAAAAGATTTGAAAAGTTTTTGCTTTACTTTGTTAAAAGGAACAATCTACAAAAAACAATTTAACAAAGCTACTGGAGTTCCCAATGCGCGAAACTAGAAGCTGTAGTAGCTATCCAAGGAATTGTTATTTTCCCTGTGTATTTCTACAATATCTATTTTGAGCGATTTTGCGACTTACTATACGATAACGAGTCAAAGTTTAGTATAAATTGATTTGGCAGGCAAATATTCATAAAGCGATTTAATATGCAAAGGCAAATGCTCTTAAGCGATGTGTTGCTAGTGTATTGCGTTTGTTCTGTTTTTCTCTCAGAGGATAAGTGGAACCATTTGCTTGACAATCAAGTCAACTATTGTAGAAAATAAAAACAACTTAAGAATGTTTACCAAGATCCAAATATCTGGAGCCTGGTTCCTACAATTTACATTGAAGACCTTTTTTCAACTATTTTCAAAGTAACCGTTGATAAAGTTTTGATGGTGCATTAGTGTTTCTAAAGAGACAATTCAAGTAAGCTGCACACTGCGAAAGAATGCAAGGTACCGATGTTTTAAACTGTAGTCCTTCATCTACTACGCCTGCATGTTCATGCTTGGCTCGGTCGATGAGAACTGCGATTCCCAAACGTGAGGCCCCGGGTTTGATCCCCGGCCTTCTTTCACCCCACACCACCGGTGGACAGGGAGATTAAACTTAATCTCCATTCAAGATTGGTAGGTTTTATTGGTATACAAAACAAAAATAATAGCTCGGACGAGGGAGTAACGCCCGAAGCTATAGTATCTTTTCATTATTCCACAGTGTATAACTCACTAACGAAAACTTATCAAACTGTTAAATATCTAACCATGCTCTCAAAACCTCTCTGCTTAGATACTCGCAATTTTCACCAAAACTTTCAAAAATACTAAATACCTGAATGATCTGTATCAACTTCAGAAAAAGTCTCTGTCAGGTTTAACTGTTTCTTCTGACCCATCACAAAGTACATAAAGGAAAACGAGAACTGCATGTCGTCTGGGCTTCTCAGCCGGTGAGACGACGTCTGGTCAAACTCGTGTGGGAACATTGCTTGCAGCTCATTCATAACTGGAACACTTATCATATGAGGCATGTGAGCGGGTACCTTCCTAGCAGTGTACCCGAATTTTCTGTTGTAGATGCGGTGTACGTGAAGCAGTGAGTCCGCAAAGGTATCCATCAATTTTCTGCCACGCAAAGGACTTGTTTCATACTGAACAAGCTTTTCTTCTCTCTTCTTTCTTTCTCCATACTCCTAGAATTACAGGGAAACCACTTTTATGTATATCATATTTAGGTAGTAGTCGAATTAATATAAGACTGGAAAGCCTACAAGGCTCGACTTATGATACAGTTTAGATGAAGCATTAATTAAACAGGCATTTATATGCCGCAGTCAAGCCGAGTCTTTACACAGGCCCCAACCTGTGCGACATTTTGGAACAACTTATCACCTGGTGAATGAAGGGATGAGTTGATGTATTATGATTTCTTTATAAACTAAAAACAGTCTTCCTTCTCTGACAACTAAATGCAGCATTCTAACTAAATCCAGTCTTCGTTCATTAACTAAATACAGTCTTCTATTTAAGTAACTCAACACAATTCTCCCTAAACACTAAACTAAGTCTTTTAAATAACTAAACAAACTCTTGTCTTAGTAACTAAACACAGCCACCCCTAAGTAACCAACCAAATTTTCCCTTAAATCATTTAACAAAATCTTTCCTTACTTACTACACAGTCTTATGACATGCCAGCCAATCGAGTTTCTCGCTAGCAGTAAAACAACTGATATGAAGGCAAAAATAGTTTGTTAAATAACAATCTTAAGTGTCACAAAGAACAAGATAGAGAATGGACTAGTGCCAGTACCTCTCCTTGAGGAATAGATGCTGCTGACCATATGACCATAGGCTAAGTATGACATTTGCTAGCCAGTATATAGTATTATTATTTATTTTCTTCAAGGAAGTATTTTGTTTTATTTATAGCAAAATAATAATCAAAAGTCATTCTTTGAAATTTATTTGCAACAAAGCACTGAAACGTAAAATTAAGTAACCATTGAAAACAAGTATCAAAATCTCAAATAAGATTTATTTTCGTCAAGATTTGCCAGATCTCTTTAGGAATAAAGCATTTTCTCACACATTGTATCAAAATCCCAAATAAGATTTATTTTCGTCAAGATTTGCCAGATCTCTTTAGGAATAAAGCATTTTTCTCAGACATTGGCACACCATGCAGTATTACCTAGTTAGTCTTCAACTATTAAATATACAGATAAGATAGAATTCTGGGCTTCATTAAGCAAAATTTACACCCTTGCTCCAAAGAAACAGAGAGCTTACATCTCCCAGCTGGTAAGACCAAACCTTGTTCCCAGGGCCCTTTCCTCTTGAGTGAGTCTGGCTGAGAGATTGGTTAGACCAACTCTCAAATATGCTGGCACAGTCTGGGATCCGTAACAGAAATACCAGATTCAGTGGCTAGAAAACATACAGAGATGAGCAGCCCACATTGCAACAAGAACATATGGATCAGAACAATCATCTTCAGTGGCCGCCACTCCAACATAAAAAGAAAGTCACAAGACTAGCTCTACTACATAAGGCAATTCACAGCCAGGCAGCAAAAAACATCCCTTTGTAAACTGAGCATAAACCTACATTGAAAACTAGGCGATCTCAGCAGTTAAAATTTCTGCCCTTATACACCAGCAGTGATGCATAAAAATACAATTCTGGCCCCGTAGTGTTCAAGACTTGAAAGCTCTACACCACCTGAATCCTACATGTAAATGACACTAATACTTTCAGAAATATGGTTAAACAATCAGTTCCTGACCCACCACCTGTCTGACCACTTGTCCCTTAGGGATATTGCAGTTAAAACATGTAGATGTAGTTTATTTTAATGTGAAACTAATCCCCTAGAAAATATATACGAACCTGGAACTCGCCATTTCTTTCCCATGGCAAGAAGCTTGTTTCTTCTGGATGAATCTCTGGATTCCAAACTCCGTAACGTTCTTTCCATGCAAGTCTTCCTTCTTTGGTAACCCTATTGAAGTTTAAGAGCTTCTTCTTTGTGTCTGCAATCCAGTTGGAAACAAAAAGAGCATCCTCATCTGCTGAAGCAGTCTGTTTATTCTTCATATCTCCATCACCATCAAACCAGGTATCAAATGACAACAAATGGCGAAGATGGAAATTTTTATCAACAGCTCTGGTCTCTTCAGCAGTCATTTGGTGGCTCTTGATTTAAAGAAAGGAGTAGAAAAGATTTTCAGCAAGATGGACTGGTAAATTAAAAAACTATCACAGTTTCGTTACAATCACAGTAACTAGTAAAAATATTGTTTTTACTGGGCTGATGCTATTATAAATACTACTATTTAAGATGTTTGACATTGCAATTCTTATTGCCAAGGCCACTTTCAGTAAATCATACTTTCTTTTGCAAAGCTCTTTTTGTCACTAAAACACTAACTAGATTAACAATAATTGGATGCTAAGTTTGAGGTTTCAGTTTGCACAAATCAACAGCCATTGAATCAGGCTGGCAGATTTAACCTTTACTTATGCCCTGAATTTGATAAATGTTGTGTAGACAATTTTAAAATTCTCCCAGCCAGGATTTATACTTTTCATGTGTATAAGTTTAAAACTTTTTATTAGTATTTCATGTAATCAGTTTGGGAGAATGGACCAAAAAAATGTATGCAATGCTTCGATCAATGTGATCATCTTCAGAGAAATCAAACTCTGACAGCCCATGATTAACCACAAAGGCAAGCATAGGGAGACCTAAACTTGGTTTCTTTTACACTTGCCTTTGGTTAATCAAGAGAATGTCAGAGGTTCACCTCTGAAGATAATCAATTTAGGAGAGCTTTGTTTTTCACCTTCAATAGTTTCCAATATTCGATCAACCCCCATTTTCTTATTACAAAGAGACATATTTTATATGTGTTATATATGTAAGGAGAATTTAGATGTTGAACAGAGGTTGAAAGTGTTAAGATGTCCATTTGTTGAAATTAGTGTTAACATTAACTAATTAGATAGCTGGAAGATAACGATGAAAAATTGGAATGCTAGTTGTTTCTAATCAAGATTTCTCAGGTATGGACATTATGACCAAGGTCCCAGTCTTCCAGTAAATGCAACAGTCATCCTTCTGCTGCGACAAATAAAAATCATTAGTTATATAATATTGACAAACCTCCTTTTGTCCTTGGGAGTTAGAATCAAGAATGACTCTACTAGTTCCTGCTGGAGGGGTGTGTATTTGACTTGATGTCCTGCTTGTTAGCACATGGTGTTTAGGTGACGACGAAACAGTTGGGTGAGAAAGGTTTAAACTTTCCTTGAGATCTTGCAGCAGAATCTGTTTTCGCCTATTGTATCCTTTTAGGGTTAAAAATTCATCTTTATACTCTTTTTCAAGAAGTTCTAAAGCACTCTTGATTTTCTGAGGTAAAACAGTTGCATTGTCAAGTTCAAGGTGTTTATAATGGTAGTATTTATCACTGTCTAGCAAAGACCATGTCGGCACAGGATAAGATTTATTTCCAGTATTCCAAAAGTTGAGAGTATCACTATGAATTCTTATTGGGTATAAAGTTGTTGAGACTGTATTAGCAAAACTAGGGTAATGAGTGTCATTTTGAATGTTTCGAGGATGGGAAGTGTCTGAAGTTGTGTCAACATCCTTTATAACATTTTTCATGTCAGCTACTTGAATAATACTAACATTAAACTTGATTTCGACTGGGTTTGTTTCATTGCTGCCAGCAAAGCCTTTAATATAAAGCGAAAATGATGCTGTTTGATTCTTGTGGAAGGTGAGTGTGAGCGTCTTGTGTTTTTGTGCAATTGTGGTGGATCTCAGCATCAAGGAACTTGAATGATCACCCTCTGTGATTTTTCCATTTGCAAAAACACCAGTAAGATTAAAATACATAGCCTCTAAACTGTTTGGAACATTAACATGCTTGGTTGCTATGGTTACCATGACACCATAGAGTTTAGGAAACTGACTTACACCACAATCACCTGCATCAAAACCACATTGTGGAACATTACATGCGGCATCACAATACCTGTCACCCACCCATGTGTCAGCGCAACCAGTGTTGCAAAAGTTAAGCCTAAAGTTTGACTGCTGTGCATGCCAACTACCATAACTCCATCGAGATTTTTGTTTGACATTAAGACAATCCCCTCCATCCCAGTCACATTCCGAGGTATTGCATGCTTTGTCGCAGTATTTATCATTTATCCAAGATGATGGACACCCTTCATTGCAGTTGGGAACTGGCCATGTGAGGTAGACTTTCTGCCCTTTGGAATGAGTATAAAAATCATCTGGCCAAACATCATCACCAAACATCACATCATCATTCATGTATATAAACTTCTCTGACAAACCTGGAATCCGATGGATGTGACTCTCAATTGCTGGTGAACTGAAAGTTGGCAAATGGCTGACATTTGGGAATATTTCATGATGAGTTACAATTTGTATTCTGGGGTTATCAAGCTTTATCCATGAAGGTATCTGTCCGTTGGTGACAATAAAAATCTTTCTTACCCATGGAGCATGTTTCTCAACAGAACGCAATGAGTATCTTAATTCTTCATTATCTGCAAAGCGACTGGCAGAAAGTTCTGAGTCACTGTATTCCTCTTCATCAGTTTCTTGCTTATCAACTGAAAACAGTGTCCAAATAAACATTGCTGGGTGAATCTTAACTGTTACTCCTTCAACAGTGATGTTCTTTGATAACTTAAGAATTGATTCAGTTGTTGTCTTACCAGAAAAATAAGCAACAGCAACTTGCTTCTTGCGATGGTATTTAATTTCCAATAACTTATTCCCCACTCTTCTTCTGAGAAACTGCTTTGTTTTTTCAAGGTCTTCTTGGCTTTTTATAGAAGTGATCATTATTTCTGTGTCTGCCTTCACAGTACTTTTCTTGGTTGAATCACTAGTAAAAAATGCCTGGGCAGTCCTCAAACTTTTTCCATTCCACTGAATTTTTGCTTGCAGTGCATTGGCAACTTGCTGTTCATCAGAGAACTCGATAACTGTTACTCTCTCTTTGATTGAGCCTAACGAGGTAATATTAAATACTTTCTTTGCAGATCTAAAATTAGACCCTAATTTACGCACCTGGGATAGGGCCATTCCAGCTGGGAGTCCGTCCTCAACTACCACAGATAATGCAGGAATACAGTGGGTCAAAGGGCATTCACTACCCATAGCAGGAACTTTCTTAACTTTTTCAGACTTTTTCTTTTTCTTTTTTTTCTTCAAAGCTTTATCAATCGCATTTTTGTCTTGAGCTTCCTCAGTCAAATTTGCTGTTTTTAAATTCTTAATCTGCATTAACTTTGTTTTATTTTGTTCTATTTCCAGCTGTTGTTTAAGGGAATCTAACTGGGCCAGAAGTCGTGGATCGCTTCCATTCACCCATGTATACACAACATCTATCGGCATAGGCAGGCATAGACGGCTCTGAAAGGACTGCTCTGCGATGTTATCATGGTAGGCATTGAAAGTTACAGCGTACTTCTGCATGCTCCACTCCAGTACAACCTCACCAAACTGAAAAGCCGAAATCAAAGTCAACAACGAACCACCGATTAACATCCATATTCCATATTTTGACGACAAACAAGTGTAAGTTTGCCTTTGCAATAGCTTGCAGAGTGTTGTGTTGATAAGCCTTCTCATCGTTAAGATTATTTCTTTTCAAATCATAAAACCTCGGGTACTTTTCGTCGAAACTTCTTACATCGTAACACCTCCTCGTTGACCGCCATTTTGGAATATATACACGACACCTGTGTCATATGACCGGCAAGAATGGAATGAGACCGGAGGGGTGGGGAGAATGTGTGACAACAAACTCCCCAGCCCCCCCCCCAAAAATATGATAAGTAAAATGTGAAGAGTCTTCAAACGACAAATTCGCGTTAAAACGACGTATCCCTCTTTTTCTGAAAATTGATAGATAAGGAAATTTCTATTTTCCGGGGTAGGGGTCGCGCCGTTTCTATGCGTAGTTGCAGATATGTATGGGTCAGTGGCGTTCACTGAAACCGGAAACTTTTTTAACATCCCTGAAAATGTGCGCTTTACAGACCAAAGAACAAGTTTTTTTTCTATCTGGTGTTCAAATGAACCAGGCTGTCAGGTCAAAGGCTCTGATATGAAAAGTTTGAAAATATATTAATTGAGGTGTGCTGATAATGAAGATAAAATTTGTGTTGTTACTTTCACATTAATATCCGTTCACCAGTTCCAAATTTCTTACATCAACTTATTTCATAACTACAAACTGAA